>PVIU01002719.1:0-163588 GCA_004026605.1 Ondatra zibethicus | reverse complement strand
AAAAAAAAATGGAGTACAGACCTAAACAGAGAACTCTCAACAGAGGAATCTAAAATGGCTGAAAGACACTTAAGGAAATGTTCAACATCCTTAGTCATCAGAGAAATGCAAATCAAAACAACTCTGAGATTCCATCTTACACCTGTAAGAATAGCCAAGATCAAAAACACTGATGACACTTATGCTGGAGAGGCTGTGGAGAAAAGGGAACACTTCTGCATTGCTGGTGGGAATGCAAGCTGGTAAAACCCCTATGGATGTCAGTGTGGCGAGTTCTCAGAAAATTAGGAAACAACCTTCCTCAAGACCCAGTAATAGCACTTTTGGGTATATACCCAAAAGATGCTCAATTGTGCCACAAGAACATGTGCTCAACTATGTTCATAGCAGCTTTATTTGTCATAGCCAGAAACTGGAAACAACCTAAATGCCCCTCGATCGAAGAATGGATAAAAAAATGTGGTACATGTACACAATGGAGTACTACATAGCAGAAAAAAATAACGACAGCCTAAATTTTGCAGGAAAATGGATGGAACTAGAAAGCATTATTTTGAATGAGGTAACCCAGACACAGAAAGACAATTATCACATGTACTCACTCATAGGTAGTTTTTAAACATAAGCCAAAGAAAACCATCTTACAAACCACAATCCCAGAGAATTTAGACAACAATACGGACATTAAGAGAGACCTACATAGATATAATCTACGTGGGAAGTAGAAAGTATAAAAAGACAAGATCTCCTGAATAAATTGGGAGCATGGGGACCTTGGGGGAAGGTTGAGGGAGGGAGGGGAGTGGCAGGGAGAGGAGCAGAGAAAAATTTAAAAAAATTAAAAATTAAAAAATATATATATAAAATATAAAATCTCAAAATGACAACAATAGATAAAAGACCCTTCCCTTCAAGTCTGACAACGCAGGACCGGAGTTGTCCTCTGACCTCTGTAGACATATGTGTGCATGCATGCGTGTGTGTGTGTGTGTGTGTGTGTGTGTATGTATGTATGTATGTATATTAAATTTTTAAAAATATTTTTTAAATCATGGTTTTGTTGTGGAAAACAAAAATTTAATATTTTCACACCATCTTCCTCAGCATTTAAGCATTAAATTATTACATCTTTGGAGTCTCCTTTTATGGAATGTTCTTTTTTTTTAATTTCTATTCGAGTTGCTGACGTGTTTCAAAAGAAGTTGTCTGGTGGATTTTGTCTTGGGTTAGGGCAGGATTGCCAACTGTGTCTGAAATGGTGCTAAATATACTTTTGCCATTTTGTGCTATGTATTTGTGCAAAGCAGTTTCAGCCTCAATGATAAAAATCAAAATATCGATCAGTTCTGAAAACTGTTGACCATGTTCTCCATCTTGCAGTTCCAGAGTTCAGCCAAGATTCAATTCTTGACATAAAAGTAATAAACACATTAATCTCACTAATATGTAGATTTGCCTCCATCTTTAATGTGTACCAAATACTTGTTTTTAAATAAATTCCTTCACAATTTCTCGACATTTAAGTGTTTGATTTGTATGCCTATTTTATTTTGTTGTATGCAGGGTCATGTAAAAGTTTCTTGCATGATAAAGGGGTCACAAGTAGAAAAAGTTTAAAAAGCTCTGACCTAGGCAAGTTAATGTGAGATTAGAGGCTCAAAACTAAGAATAGAATCTAAACAGTACAATCGACACTAGTCAATAAATGGTTCCCTATTGCATCATGGCCACGGGCCACCTCAAAAGATGGTACCCTACTGCATCATGGCCACAGTCCACCTTAAAAGATGGTTCCCTATTGCATCATGAACCACGGTCCACCTCAATAGATGGCACCCTACTGCATCATGGTTACAGCCCACCATTTGCCTGGAAGTACTTTGGAACAGGTAATGATTTAATTAGATTTGCTTTCCAAAGGAAACCTTAACAAATTCTCAGAAGTATAAATGGTACACTGTGAAAACATTCACCTCTTCTGTGACTAGAAATTCAAGACAAAGCAGCAAGAAGCAAAATTATCCACTTGGAAGTCACTGGATTCTGCTTCCAAACTCTAGGGTCAAAGAAAAAAATCAAAGAATGAAATACCTATATATAAAAGAGATCACTAACAAAAGTCTTACACAGTATTCTTTGGGGCTGGAGAGATGGCTCAGCAGTAGAGAGCTCCTATCGCTTTTGCAGAGGACCTGAGTTCAGTTCCCAGCACTCACATGGCCGCTCACAACTCCACAACTCCAATCCCAGGAATCTGACACCTTCTTCTGGCTTCTGAGGGGACCAGACACACAGGTGGTGCACAGACATGAATGCAGGCAAAACATCCATGCACATAAAATGATGAAAATATTAAAAACCTTTCACAGTAAAGTCTATGAGAAACAGTGGGGGACATTTTTAGCATTGAAATAAGAGTTGAATTGTAGGGAGAGTGGGCGTGAAGGTGCCCACGCATAGTGGGTGTGTGGAAGCCAGAGGCAACCCTCGTACTCCTCCTCTACGCCTCTCAGGTTTTTTTCTTTTTCCATTTTCATGTGCACACGTGTGCATGCATGTTCGAGTGTTCAAAATCATCAGGATTTGATGGCAGCAATTATCCCCCATTGTCTCTTCTCAGTCACACCCAGGGCTCGGTGACATTGTTAATTGTGCTAGCCAGCTTTCTCAGAAGATGCTGTCTGTGCCCTCAAGGCTGGAATGACAGGTGGGCCACCACGTCCACCTGTCACTTATGTGAGGCCCTTCATCCTCAAGTTTAACCACCAAGCCATCTCCCTAGCCCTGCTCTCCTTTTTTATGAGTTAGTAAGTTTCATCTCTCTCTCTCTTTTTTAACTCTACTGACTCTGGGAGTTTCACATAATGCGCCCCAATGCCATTCACCTCCTGGTCCCCCATCCTCCCCTCATCCCTGTCACGCTCCCCTCACATAAAGAAACAAATCAAAGTAAGCAATTAAGTGAACAAAAGCAAACGCAAAAAAATATAATAAAACAAACAAAAACACTACAAAAAACAAAACAAAGTCCACAAAAACTCCTTTTTTTTCCTCCTTCTCCAGCACCTCTTCATTCATCCTGATGACAATGGAGGTTTTAGTGTGCCCTATAGTAAACCTCTTTGTCCCATCATTACTGGCAAATGTCTGTTGCAATAAGTCACTGGTCTGGTTCAAGGTCTCTGGTGTCTGGTATGCCATCATCACTGGATCCTAACGGGAACTCCTCTGGGATATCCTGTGGCTGCCATGAGTCTTGGAGACTTTGTGGGTATCGTTCCACAGGACTGGTATCTTCACCAGCTCCAGCCGGTCCTAGATAGGGTAGATTCTAGGGTGGGTCATCCCAAGGTCTGGCTGTGGGCCTCCTGGATAGTAGCCAAGCTGGTCAGTCCAGGCCTCTGGGGCCACCCACCTCAGGCAAGTGGGTGGAGTCAGCTTCACTACATGCATGCCCTCAGGGTCGGTTCACCCTGACCGGTGGTGAGGGGTGGGGACCATCTCTCCAGTGTGCAGGGGCCAGCTTTCTTGCTGAAGTGTCTAGCAAGAGGCAAGGCCAGCTTTTCCAGGGCCAGTGAAGGGCATAGCCAGCTCAGCATGGCTCTCTGATTTAATCTCACTTGGCCCCTAGGGCCTCCTGATGAGATGCAGGCTACAGACATCCACACAGATCCCAGTTGTAGCTGAACCATGGACCCAGACATGGCCCCTGGCAGCAGCCTGGACCTAGTAGACAACCTGTCTCTGACCTCTCAGGTAGGAATGGTTGCATCCCTAACCTCTGGCAATGCAGGACTTGGACTTCAGCACAGACCCCAGCCATGGTAGAGCCGTGGACCCTGACATGGTCACTCAATAGTGACTGAGTCTGGATGTCACCACTGCCCCAGCGGCATGGCCCTGAGACACCATCATGGCCCTCCATCTCTGGTGTGTGCAAGGCCTTCGATGGTAGCAGGTGCATTGGACATCAGCACAGACCCTGGCTGCAGGAGGCCATGGACCCTGACATGGTTCTCAGCTGCAGCTCTGGCCCAGACGTCACCACGACCTGTGTAGCAGTGCAGGCCACTCAGATCTGGATGCCTCCTGGCCCTTGGACACCAACCTGGACTCAGGTGGCTGATCTGACCCTGGGCATCCTCATGGTACTTGATGTCAACAGGTGCCCTATACATCAATCCAGACCCTGGCTGCTGTAGCGTCACAGACCCAGACATGGCCCTCAGCAGCAGCCTGGGCCCAGATGACACCATGGCCCCGGGTGGCATCCCAGTCCACTCATATCTGTATAGCCCCTGCTGTGACGTGGCCTTCAGACAAGTCACAGTCTCCAGTCCAGATCCCAGGCCTCTGTATTGGCCCTAGTGGCAACCTGGGCCACAGACTTCAACACAGACCCGGCTGCAGCAAAGCCACAGACCCAGACATGGCCTCAGGCAGCAGCTCGGCCTGGTCGACATCCTAGCTCCAAGTGGTTGCCCCTGCAACTTGGATTAGGATGGCTCTGGTAGAAGTATTTGTCCCTTCTATTCCAACGAGGCCACAGGTGGTGGCCCAGATCTCAGACTTCACCTGGCCTTTCATGGCTCCCTGTGACATGGCATCAACATAGACCTCAGCTGTGGTGAAACCACGGACCCAGATGTGGTCTTTGGCAGCAGCCCAGGCCTGATTGTCACCACAGTCCCAGATGGCAGCAAAGGCCTCCCTAATCGGTATGGGCCCAGCGGCAGCATGGACTGTGGCTCAAATATGGACGAAGGAGGTAGATCTGGCCACTGGAATCAGCATAGCACTCAACAGCAACAGGAGCCATGGATGTCAACACAGACCCTGGCTACTGTTGGACCAGGGACCCCCATATGGCCCTTGGCAGCAGCCCAGCCCAGATATCATTATCATGGCACCAGGTGGCAAGCAGGCCTGCCCTCTGTATGCTTATTAACATGGATCCCAAGCAGGCCTCCAACACCTACCTACTCCTCCCAATATTCATTTCTTCCTTTCGGCATCCTCCCATAGCTCATGAACCATTCCGCTTCTCTATTTCTCTACTACATATTTCCTTATTTTAATAAGGCACACATGCCTGGCACGGCAAGATCCCAGGCGCACCCATGGCTGTCTTCCCGCCAGCAGGGGCCTGGAGGACCCGGGGTGACCATCTTTCTGCCGGCCACGCCCCGGCCAGCTAGCCCATATCTGTGCGGTTGTCCTGCTCTCATTTTTAAGGTGGGATCTCTCCCTGAACCTGGACCTTGCGATTCTAGCCAAGACCCCAGGATCAATCCAACTGTCTCCAGTTCATCCCTCCCCATAAACGTTCCCTCCGTCCACCTCCCAGTCCTGATGCCAGGGTTACAGAGGAGTGTCTAGATGCTACCCCTCTGCATGCCTGCCAGGGGTCTGAACAGGGGTCCTAATGCTCACACAACATGCAGTTTCTCCAGCCCCTAAATACTACTAACAATAAAACAAAGGGAAATAAATGAATTGAAATATAATTCAAAACTGGGGGTGGGGATCCAACAGTAATCTTTATGAGCCGGAAGGAGAGGTTAAACAAGGGTGAAGTTAGTTATCAAATAGAGAACAGAGAAGGTGAGGGATGAGTTTGAGATTGTGTTTGTTTGTGACAGGATCGTGCTACGTAATTCAGGCTCTTCTGGGATTGCAAGCATGTGCTACCATGCCCAGAGAAATTCTTTTTGTTGTTGTTTTCTTTTTTTTTTAGTAGGTTTACCAACCTACTAAACATTTATAACATTTATTAAAATAATGCTATGGGTTAATAGAAACAGCAAATAACCAAAGAATTAAAATGCAAGCTATGAAAAATCCCAACTAAAACCCAGAAGTGTCTAATGTATTCATTCATCAGCTAACTAAAAGCCGGTTTCCTGGCTGTCCTGGAACTCACTCTGTAAACCAGGCTGGCCTTGAATTCACAGAGATGCCCCTGCCTCTGCCTTCTAAGTGCTAGGATTAAGGCATGTACCACCACATCCCTCCACCCTACTGTGTGGAGATTAAAGGCCTGCACCACCACTGCCTGGCAGGATCTGACTCATTTAAAGAGAAGTTGTAAACCCCACATAAAATAGAAAGCCACTTGCTTGCTTAATGAAGGAAAAGCTGAGAACAAGGGGGTGCTTAATGTTAGAAATCAGACAGAATAAATAATAAATGCAGAGGAAATAAAAAATAATTCTAAGAATATTCACATAAGCCTCAGTGAATCATGCATTTATACTGTGTCTGTTTGGGTCAAGAGTACACAGTATTCAAATCCTGGGAAGCAGTCTGATTACACATCTTACAGATGAAGAAACTGAGGCCCAGTGAGGTCAAACTTGGCCAGAGTCACCTGGCAAGGGACTGGGCCGGGATTCAGAAGTGGGCTTCCAGCATCTGCACTCGCGGCTGCTCATTGTCACAAAGAAGACAAGGCAGAGCCGTGTTCAAGATGGAGTGTGTATCATGAGATGATCTGTTTATAGCTGGACTGAGCTCCTGTATGGGCGGCATGCTGACCATCTGCCCAGGGCAGATGCCAACAGAGTGGCAAAGTGCCAAGGGACCCTCGGGGCTACGTAGGTGCTCTGCACTATACAGAGGTCAGGGGAGAATGGATCTCCACCTTGAGATTCTCCTATGGGGATCCCTGTGGGAAGCATAGGCCAGTACGGTAATGGCCACTTGCCACCTCTCATCCACAAGGTCCTCCTCTGAGCCCGAGAGGCAAGTGCAGCATTTGGCAAGGCAGAGCCTTCTAACGCAATCATCCTGTCTTCTCTTAGATCCAGGAGATGGTCCACTCGGAGGTAGCTGCCTATGACTCAGGCCGGCCAGGGCCTCTTCTGGGCCGCCCAGCAATGCTGGCCAGCCACATGAGTGCCCTGAGCCAGTCCCAACTCATCTCCCAGATGGGCATCCGGAGTGGCATTGCCCACAGCTCCCCATCACCCCCAGGGAGCAAGTCAGCGACCCCCTCTCCATCCAGTTCCACACAGGAGGAGGAGTCAGATGCCCATTTCAAGGTGCGTGAAATGGAAGGCTGTAGCTACCAGGTTATTTCCCCAAGTGGAGAAGGGGCTCTGATGGGTCATTCCACCATGACCCTCTGGAAAAGGCTAGAAAGGAGGCTTAGTCCTTTGTTGGAAACCAAGAGTCAGCATGTGGACTTCTGGTCAGAGGGCTGGCACTTGAGCCCTTGGGACATCAGGCTGTGGCTGCTGTGGCTGCTGAATCTACTGGAGACCCTCTCCTCCAGGCATGTGCTGGCCCTGAAGAGGCCCAGGGTCAAGCCACAGTGTCCATGACAGGAGGCCCTGAACTGATCAGGGGTCTGTGTGTTTTTCAGTCTGGTCTGACATCATTCTCAGGATACCCTGGCCTACAACAGAGGCCAAGTGGGGATGACTTCTGTCTTCCTCGCCTCTTCTTTTCTCCCTCCATATTTTCCTCCCCCCTGTTTTGCCTTCCTTTATTTCTAAACATTCCTGGGGAGTTACCCTAAACCCTTGCCTGAGGTAGGCAAGTGCTCTATTGCCAAGGTATACCTCCAGCCTCTGGGGTGGTTTTTGTTTTGTGTTGTTGTGTTGTGTTGTGTTAACAAACATTTCTAGGACCTGGAGCTACAGTTCAATTGGCAGAGCGTTTTCCTAGCATGCACCAAGCAAGCTCTGGATTCAATCCCCACACCACATAAACTAGATGTGGAAATGCATGCCTGCAATCTAAGCACTCAAGAAGTAGAGGCAAGAGATCAGAAGTTCAAGATCATCTTTAAGTCCGGTGTTATCCTTAACTGCACAGCAAAGCTAGTAGTGAAGGCCATGTAAGATCCTATCTCACAAAAACAAAAAACCCCAAGACCCCATAACCCACAGATCAGACACTTTTATAAGCACACAGTAAACAGTCATTCCTCTAGTCCTCCTAACAGTCCTGGATGGTAGGTAATATTCACTATCTCCATTTGACAGATGGGGAAACTGAGGCATAGAGTAGTTAACATATCAGTGCTGTAGAGCCAGAATCCATACCCAGGTGACTGCAGCACAGCCTGGAATGTGCACCCCCAACCACTGCCGTGGCATATCCAGCAGCCTCTATCGCACAAGCTATCTGCCTTTAGAACTGAGCGACGGGAAAGTGCTCGCTGTGCACTGGAGAGGTGGAGACAACAGGATCCCTGGGGCTTGCTGCTCACTCAGCCTAGCTGAATGGGACACTCCAGGCTGAGAGACCTTGTTTCAAAAAAAAAAAATGGACAATACCTTAGTAACCACACTTGAGATAGACTAATGTCTTCCACACCCATGCGCATACATGTGCATATGCACTCACACATGCATATAAACACACACACTCATGCACCCACATTCACACACACATACTCACACACACTCACTCTTGCACATGCATGCACACACGCAAAGAGACCTGTTTTCAGTCCTCGCCTTACTGAGGCCTCACCAAGGGCTAATGGATGAAAACCTAGAGAATGTCCCAGGGAAGCTTGAAACAGAGCCAGCACTGCAACAGGCCCTGCTGAATTCCCTGCCTCTCAGACGTGAGGTCTGAGTCTATCCACCAGCCCAGCACTTAACCATCGCTGATCATGCTGCCTTCACCTTGTTGACATACAGAGGAAGCACTCCCTGTAGGATCCAGGCCTTGTTTCAAAGGCTCCTGTACCTGGTTAGCCTCAGTGTCCCCACAGAGAACAACTAGGGTCTGTGAAAAACATCCCAACACCTCCTCATCCTGGAACCCCTAAGTCAAACGTGTTTGAGACCACACCCTAGAGCCCGTTCAGGTGAGTCCTCTGACCGGGTGGCAGTCATGTTACCCTCACCCCCTTCCTGACACCACAGAGTAGCAGGGTGAAAACCGTTGTCTGGAGTCACAGCTGAAGTGCAGGGAAAATGGCCTACACTTTAGAAATGGAGGCATTAGTTGGACATTATTTGTGACCATGACAGGGGCGACCTTCTTATTCTTGCAGATGTGCACGTAAGACTACTGCATTGTCTAGGAGGATGGACCCTTGGTTTCTTATTTCCATTTCATGAGGTGGGGTCTCTTTATGCTGCCCATACTGTCCTTACTCTCAGTCCTCCTGCCTCAGCCTCCTGAGTACAAGGATTACAGGCATGTGCCGCCATGCCTGGCTTTGGGCTCTGTCACTGGTCGGGAGACTTTGGAAGTCTGCAAAGATAGATGCTAGTGTGGTGGGGCTGAAGTGCTATGAAAACAGTGGGTTTTGTTTACATCTTGAAGAGTTAGAAACACACATGGCTCCTATCCATAGGGAACGGCAGAAAGTCTCAGAGTGCTGACTTTATCGCTGTCCAGGGCACTGGCCAGCCTCACCAGCAAGTCAGTGTTCTTGGCTTGCCAGTCTCCAGGGAGTTTCAAGGTCCTCTGAATGGACACATGCTGCTTCCGTCCACACCTCAGGCTCCAACCCAGGGTGCATGAGCATCTGTCTGTCTTTCTGTCTCTGTGTGCCTCTGGATCCCTCTGTCCCTGAGAGCTGTCTCTCTATGTGTAGTTGTGCATTATTCTGTTTGTCTGTGCCTGTCTCTCTGTATCTCTGCACCTATGTGCATGTGTCTATTTCCAGTTACATGTATGTGTGCATGTATGTAAGAATGTATGTTGTTTATCTGTTGTCTGGTTCATGTGTTCACGTATGTCTATCTATGTGTATGTGTCTGTTGCCACCCTCCTCCAAATGCATGACAGTGTAGGCCAAAGCTGCCTGGGTATGAACCCCTGGTGAGGCAGCCCTTTCTCTTCTGGGAAGAGAACAGGGCTAGATGGCTCTGAGGTAAGCTGCTGAGAAAGCCTAGCTCAGCCCAAGGTTAGCTAGAGTCACTTTGGCTAGGAGCCCCTTGACCTCTTCAGTTTACTGACTCCTCCCACCTGGCAGATCTCGGGAGAGAAGAGACCCTCAGCAGACCCAGCCAAAAAGGCCAAGAACCCAAAGAAGAAGAAGAAGAAGGACCCCAACGAGCCACAGAAGCCAGTGTCCGCCTACGCTCTCTTCTTCAGAGACACTCAGGCTGCTATCAAGGGGCAGAATCCCAGTGCCACCTTTGGGGATGTGTCCAAAATAGTGGCCTCCATGTGGGACAGCCTGGGAGAAGAGCAGAAACAGGTGAGCCTTGGTCCCCTTCTAAATTGTCCCTGAGACTTGGGGCCCTGGAACCAAGAGTGTGATACCAAGCTTGACCTCTGGGACTAGAGGCTCCTGCAAGGGGCTTTGCTGCTTTGTTTGCCCATCTATAAGCTGGGAAGCAAGGTTCATTCCATCCCTGCTGACCTCCAGTGCTATGTTCTACCTTTGCTGGGACCCTGCTTCCCCACCCATAAACCAGGGGACATCTCCATCCACATCCAGCAATCCCTTAAACTTGGTCCTTTCTGCTCCACTGGCCATGTGGGCTCTCTGAAGGCCTCTAGGCAGAAGGAAGCTGAGCCGGCTCCTGCCATTGGAAATGTGTTACCAGCTACTCACTTTAGATTGACTGCCTAACCTCTTTGAGTCCTGGTTTCCCTACCTACTGACTACCATGCTTGGAGCATGCCTAGGCTAAGTGCCGTGGGGATCCCCCCTCCATCACCACATCACATCTTTACAACACCACAGGGAGTCACCATCCGTCAGCTCTTTTGAAAGTGGAGGGTGTGGTGGGGACTCCTTAGGATTCTGTCTTGCACAGCAGCGGGAAATGGAGATGTTGTCCATGGGGCATGTGGGAAGCCCAGAGCAGTAGCAAGCTGGACCACCGATGTGAGTTGTGGTCCTATTTGGCAGTGTGGAGATTTTGTAGAATAGTCTAGGGCCAGTAGTTTAAGAGATGGTCTAAAACCTGCTGGGAAGAAGTGGAGACAAGAGACCAGGGAAGGCAGAGGGCATTGTCAGAGAATTCCCACCGTGGGCAAGAGGAGCTCTGGAGCCAACCCTTTGCCTTTGTTAACCCACCTGAGCTGCAAGGGTGCCGGGTGAACCCTGGCCTTGCTGGTCATTGGCTGAGGGCTGCTCCAGGAGAGACCAGTCCTCCCACATCTGGCCTCACTCATGTGGCAGGTCGGGGTCTTGCTCCTAGGAAGAGGTCTCTGACGGGGACTTTGCTGTTGGCCTTGGATGCTGTGTCTGCTGCTACTGCAACGGGAAGAGCCAGGGAGGGTGGCAGCTTTCACTCTAAGACCTTTGTCCTTTCCTCGTGTTGTGGGTTGTGCTGGGCTCAGCAGGGCGGTTCATCGGCTTCCCTTGATGAGAACTGTCTATGCTTCTGCGGTCAGCTGCAACACACGAGGCAACTCTTCTTCAAGAAGGTTGATAGCTGTGTGTCTCATGGTCCCACAGGCTAGACATGTGTCTTCATCACTGTTCTATTGCTGTGAAGAGACACCATGACCAAGGCAATTTAAAAAAAAAAAGTATTGAGTTGGGGGCTTGCTTACAGTTCCAGAGGCTTAGTCCACTATCATCACGGCAGAGAGCATGGTGGCAAGCTAGCATGGTGCTGGAAAAGCAACCAAGAGTGGCATTTTGATCTGCAAGCAGGGAGAGAGACAGATACAGACAGGCAGGCAGACAGACAGAGAGAAGTAGAGAGAGACAGATAAATAGACAGACCGAGACAGAGACCGAGAGATACATCCTGGGCCTGTCATGGGCTCTTGAAACTTCAAAGCTCACCCCTAGTGACATACTTCCTCCAACAAGGCCACTCCCTGGTGACTATACATTCAAATATATGAGCCTGTGGGGGCCAGTTTTTTCAAGCCATCACACCAGGCTAATTCCCAGAGCAACCAAGAGCCATTCCAGAGTCTAAGCACTTTCCAAGTCTTCTGCATTAGTTTATTCTTATGCCACTGGCCAAATAGTCTCAAGGCTGAGCCCCAAGCCATGGTGGAAGAGTTCTACTTAAAAGGCATGGGCACAGGGAGTGTGAGACACATGGGCCCTTCCTACCGGAACATGGAAACCTAGGGCTAATGAAGAGGAGCAATGGCAGACGTATGAGTAGGAGCAGGGTTCATGTCAGAATACAAAGATATTGCGGCGTTAAGACATTGGTGTTGTTCTGGGCCAAAGAGAGGCTTCTGGGTGACTTGTCTTTCTGTCATCACTTGTGCCAACATCACGGCTGAGGAACTGGAGTGTAGCCTGGCCTCTGACCCCACAACCTTCATCCATGCCTGGCCCTGGAAGCCCCTCCTTGTCATCCCAGCCTCTGCACTGTGGCTCCTCTGTGACGTTTTCTCCAGAGTTGCCCAATATCTCGGATCTTTCAGGCGTATAAGAGGAAGACAGAAGCTGCCAAGAAGGAGTACCTGAAAGCCTTGGCGGCCTACAGAGCTAGCCTCGTCTCCAAGGTAACTTAATCCCTAGGCAACATCCTGTTGAGAGTGTACCACGGGAGGGACAGAACAAAGGCTGGGGCTCGCGGGAACAGCAGTACCACAGACCTCAGAGAGGATGAGTGGCGCATGTGTGTCACACCTTGGGAGCACCTAAGGTGGCAGGCTTCATGTGAGGCTCATTTCATTGACTTCCTTCAGCAGGAGGGGCTCCGCAATGAGCCTGGGATTGGCCATGTGAGTGGCTGTTGTAGGTTCCAACCCGGCGTTGCTATCCTAACTCCTGACCATGCTCTCTACCTCTCTGTCCACACCAGAAGCACAGGGGCAAGGGGTGTGCCTGAGGCCCCAAAGGAGGCAGAGTATTGTCCTGGAGGCTGTGGCAAAGAAAATGACACCAGGGTTGGGCTCGAAAGGGCCAAGCAAAGGGTGCTTACAGAGTCGAGAGAATTGCATGAGCAAATGTGGGAGGCTGGGAGTGGCATAAACAGAGCATGGCTCACTGCTGGCGTTGATCTTGCTGCCAGGGGGAGGATAGCGGGACCATACTTCCAGCGGAGCCCACATGAGGGTAAAGGTGGGGCTGACTGACTAATCAAAACCGCGTACCCGCAGGTCCCTGCATAGTTATGGTTCATTAGTTCACAGCCGGCCCCTTAGCACAACACAGAGCCCTCCAGAGGCCTTGCAGGCTGCAGACCTACCTAGTCCACGGTCCAGGATCTGCCTTATCTCTGGTTTATCCCAGGCTTCTATCTTCCTCCAGAGCCCTCCGGACCAAGGCGAGGCCAAGACTGCTCAGGCAAATCCACCAGCCAAGATGCTCCCACCCAAGCAGCCCATGTACGCCATGCCTGGCCTGACTTCCTTCCTGACGCCCTCCGACCTGCAGGCCTTCCGCACCGGAGCCTCTCCCGCCAGCCTGGCCAGGACGCTGGGCTCCAAGGCCCTGCTGCCAGGCCTCAGCACATCCCCCCCACCACCCTCCTTTCCTCTCAGCCCCTCATTGCACCAGCAGCTGCCGCTGCCCCCCCACGCGCAGGGCGCCCTCCTCAGCCCACCTCTCAGCATGTCCCCCGCCCCTCAGCCTCCTGTCCTGCCTGCCTCCATGGCACTCCAGGTGCAGCTGGCGATGAGCCCCTCACCTCCAGGGCCACAGGTAAGCAGGACCAAGCAGCAGCTGCCTGTGACTCTCGCCAAAAGGGAAGGCAGCTGGGGGTGGGGGGGAGTTTCATATAATAGCCAGGCCACTTCACCAGCTGTGCAACATCAGCCACGACATTGTACCTCTCTGAGCCTCAGTTTCCAATTCTCTGAGATGGGTCTAGAACACCTACCTGCCCAGAGAGATACTGGCTACTCCAGGCAGTTGACTAGTTGCCAGCTAAGCTTTGCTCCAGAACCTTCTCTTAGACCACTGTGACCTCTGCCAGATTGTCGCAGCTCGTTGCGATCTCCAAAGCCCTAGCTTCCAGTGATGGTTGCACAAATGGTTCCCGCACAGGCATGCAGCACAGTAACCCCATTTTACAGATTGGGAAACTGAAGTCCAGAAAAGGAAAAAACCCAAAAGCAAAGCCCCCCCCCTCCAAACTCAGCTGAGACAGGGGTTGGATTTTCGTTTTCACTCCTCCTTTCCTTTTCTTCTCTGTCATGCTGGGGTGGAAGCCAGAGTCTCGCACACACCAGGCAGGTACTCCGTTGCTGAGCCACAAGGCCAGCTCACACTGAATTTTCCCAAAGATCTACTAGGGAGAAGGGGAAAGAGGCAGAGTGGACATTCTATGTGGACCCAGGATGTGTCTCTGAAGCATAGACACCCTCAAACACACAAAGATGCCGCCAACTGCTGGAGAGGCTCCCCTTCATCTCTCTGCTCACTGCCCACCCCTTCTTGCCCTGTAGGACTTCCCACACATCTCTGAGTTCCCCAGTGGCTCTGGCTCCCGCTCACCTGGCCCATCCAACCCTTCCAGCAGCGCAGACTGGGATGGGAGTTACCCCAGCGGGGAGCGCGGCCTTGGCACCTGCAGGTCAGTCCTCCTCAGATCCCCTCCACTGTCCATTCCCAATAGGGGGCAGGGGCAGGGTGGCCAGGAGGGCAGGGGGAATGTGAAGTGGGCACCCTCAGCCCAAGTGGTGGATGTTTAGAGTACACGGAACAACACAGATCAGAGCAAAGCCCCCCCCGGGGGGGAGGCACAGCTGGCTGGATGCCCAGGCCAACAGGGAAACTGAGGCTGGCCTTGGTTCATGCCTTTTCTTCTTTTGTCCCATGTTTTCACAAATGGAGACAGTGGCCATCTCCATCACCAGGCAGTGTGTCCCCCATTCCTGGCCACCAGCCTTCCAGCATGGGCTCCTCGCTTTGCCCAGCTTGCTAGTGCTCCTGGCCCTTTATCAACCCTTCCTTTGCTTCACTACTGACCTTCTAGGGAGAGCCCTTGAAGGTGTGCAGACTCCGGTAGGCAGGGCTCCCTTTGTAGCCCACGCAGGCACAGACCCTCCCCCAGCCCTTCCCTTCCACCCAGTTTCCTTTCCCAAAAGTTAGGGCCAAGGAGGAGTAAGTACTCTGTATCTGAACTTTCTAAGGCTGTCCCTTCTCCCCTGGGTGACAATGTTTGATCCTCAACAGCCTGTTCTAGTCTTGCTTGTTAAATGTGAAGTCTTTCTATGTAGCCCAGGCTACTTTTGAACTCGTGAGCCTCCTGTCTCATCCTCCCATGGGCACGGGTCAACATATCTGGCACACCCTGTGCAGTATTCTACAGAGAGGAAGGTGTCTACTTTCCTGTAATTCTGTTTGAAGTGTACAGATGATGATGTTATGACTAAATGACATGGCGAGGGTGCTTGAGACATATCTCAGTTGGTAGAATGTTTGTCTAGAATGCAGAAAGCCCTGGGTTTGGTTCTAGCACCGCCTAAACATGGTGTGGTGGTGTATACCTAGGACCCAAGAACTCGGGGTGGAGGTTGGGATGGAAGCATGAGAATCAAAAGTTCTAGGTCATCCTCAGCTACATCTCGAGTTCAAGGCCAGCCTGGGATACATAAGCTCCTGTCTCAAAATACAAACAAACACAGTAGACATGGAGCAAATGATTAAAAAAAAATTAGATGGTCCCTGGTAGGATGCCAGGAGGGATGCTTGGTTCTGCTTGATGGGCAGGCCCTCCTTCAACCTTAGGGACAGCTGATGAGAGTGAGGGACACAGGGCCAGGGCACCAGGGTGGGCTCCAGTAGCTGACGGCCCCTACTCTCTCCTGCAGCCTGCTCCCCAGAGATAAATCGCTCTACCTCACCTAATCCCGCCTCCCCTCCCTCCCTGAGGCTCTCCGGAGGGCACTGCTCCGAGCCGGAAGGGCTGACCGCAGGAGAGAGGCCATGGCAGCAGGCAGGGTGACCGGCCAGCAGTGATACACCTATGCCCCAGGGCTGAGTCTCTCCCTCGACCTCCCACCAGACTCTGCAGAGGCAGCCCACCGCCCACCACCAGCCCAAAGAACCTGCAGGAACCTTCTGCCCGCTGACCTGCTTGCTCCAGGGTAGCTGTGGACCCCACTCCTTGGCCTGCACACAGTCCCCTGCGTCTGGACTTCTGGCCCCAGCCCAAGCTCACCGGGCTGCCCCCCTCGAGGTTGCTTAGCAACAGACACCCACCCCAGATGCTGGGCCAGCCACAGGTGTGCTCTCGGTGTACACAAAAGATGCTGAAACCCATGCGCTGTGGGTTCCGTGTAAGTAGTTCACTGTTTTAGAGCCGTGCTGAAGACATCTGTAAGATTATTTTGTGGAGAGAAAGAAAGTTTCCTTTAAAGTAAAAAAGAAAAAATTTTATAAGACCTTTAGCACAGTTTTTTTTTAAGTTTTATCTTAAGGGAGACATGTGCACAAACAGCTGTCAAACTGATTCTTATCTGTACACAGAGAGAATGGAAGCTTTTAAGCCACATCCAGGGGCATTCTTCTTCTTCTTCTTCTTCTTCTTCTTCTTCTTCTTCTTCTTCTTCTTCTTCTTCTTCTTCTTCTTCTTCTTCTTCTTCTCCTTCTCCTCCTCCTCCTCCTCCTCCTCTCTTCCTCCTTCTCCTCCTTTTCCTCTTCTTCTTCTTCTTCCTTCTCTTCCTTTTCTTCCTCTTCTTCCTCCTTTTCATGTTCTTCTTTTTCCTCCTCTTCCTCCTCCTCCTTCTCTTCTTCTTCTTCTTCTTCTTCTTCTTCTTCTTCTTCTTCTTCTTCTTCTTCTTCTTCTTTTTTAATCATATATCCACCTGTTTAAAATTGCCAGCAACAATTTTGGCCATCTATTTATGAAGAAAAGTTGAGAACAATGTTGTGGTTTCTCCTAACGTGTGTGTGGTTTGGGGTTTGGGTTTGGTTTAGGCTTTGGTTCATGTTGTTCGCAGCTGTCTCCAGCCCTTGCAATGTCTGTCCTGGTGCCCCCGTGCTTTGCTCAGACCTCTTTGTAATAAAACTTCTGAAAAGTGGCAAGCAACCTTGTGTCTTCCAGCACTTTTTCACCCAGGCCTGGTTACCCTATGCCCAAAACCAGATGAATAAACAACAGATACAGGAATGTTACACCAATGTCCCTGATGACATAGGTACAAAAACTTGCAATAAAGCTTTTACAAATAGAATTCAAGAACACATTGAGGACTGGCAAGATGGCTCAGCTGGTAAAGGCACCTGCTACCAATGTGACAATATGAGTTTGCGCCCCAGGACCCACGTGGTAGACGGGAGGAACTGATCCCTGGAAGTTGTCCTCTGACCTCTACACACAAATAAATAATGTGCCGATTTTTTAAAGAAGACTTAAGAACACATTAAAAAGATCATACACCATGACCGAGTTCTTTTCAGTCAATGGCTGCAAGATTGGTCCTGCATCTGAGCCAGGCCTGGACTCCTGAAGTGGCACGTGGTGGTGGCTTCACTAGGTCAGAGTTTCTTCTGAGGGAAAACTAAGAGCAGAGTTCTGCCTTCCACTCCACAAGCAGCTTGAGTGCCTGTGTACAGGCAAAATACATCCCTGACCTCAGCTGTGGTATGGGCAGAAGAAGACACAAAACTCTTCCAGTTTTGTGGCTCAGCGTAAATTCTCAGTAGATCTGTGTTGACGGGGTGAAGGCAATCATACCCAACAGCATGAAGATACAAGAGAGGGTCAACCTTGGACTTTCCAGGTGAGACTTAGCTCTCCGGTCACTGAAAAGCATTGCTAAAATCCCAGTGGCTAAAGAGTGTCCCCAAATGTCAGCATATCCTGG
Source organism: Ondatra zibethicus (assembly GCA_004026605.1). Lineage (NCBI taxonomy): Eukaryota > Metazoa > Chordata > Mammalia > Rodentia > Cricetidae > Ondatra > Ondatra zibethicus. The sequence continues at coordinate 145,927 of PVIU01002719.1, read as the reverse complement.
AGAACACTGGTGTTTTCATAGGCACAGTCGGATTTTATACGATTTCACTGAAGGGCTGGGGTGTGTCTCTGTGTTCGCCTAGCAGACCAGACACCCTAGTTTCCGTTCTCAGTACTACATCCAGAGAAATCATCTTTTAAAAAGACGTCGGTGTGAAATAGATCTGACGATGCAATGTAGATGGGAACATAGTGTCTAAGGGGAAGATAGTAATGGGACAGTCATGGGCTCCTGGCGGCGATGAGTGGGGTTCTAGGCATGGTGTCACCCCTCAGAAACACACACCAGCTAGAGACAGTGTGAGGTCAAGGGACGGGAGGGTTTTCTTCAAACCTTCCTTCATTCAGGAAGCATCCTAGACCAGACACTCCTTCACCCAGGCTCCCCAGCAGCTGTTAGTGGTGACACTTGAAGGTAATAACTGTCACAAGTTGAACTCTATGGGGAAGAATGACAGTGGCCTGGTAGGGCGGGGCTGGGAGGCGGGGCTAGGAGGCGGGGCTGGGAGGCGGGACTGGGAGGCTGCTGTCACACTCTGTGACAGGGCTCTTGGTTTGGTTTCCCAGTGTTTGACCCAACTCTTTGAGGCAGGGGCAGCTGTCCTGGTCTCCACAGAGAAGGCCCGCGTTTCCATCATCCCAAAACCTCCCATCCTCCCAGCAAGCCACACCCTTTATCCAGAGGACGCTTAGAGGTAGGCGCAGGCTTGCTGAGAGCAGTTTCCTTTCAAGGGCGTGTTGTAATCCTCCTGGGAAAGAAACCGAAGAAAACACCGAGCAAAGTCAATCAACGCGCAGTTGCATCGGCACAGCCTGGCAACGGGGAACACAAACCTTCAGTGGAGCTATGCTGTCCTTTCTGAATATGTGGAACCCGCTGGTGCCGTGGCGATGGCTTCCACAGTTGAATATCCATCTCTTGCTTTTATAAGACACCACTAGACCAACAAGGACAGTCCCAAATCAGCAGAGCCTGAGGCCATGGGAGTCCAGCAAGGTGTGCCCGCATTTCATTGTCGTGCCAGGCGGGTGTGGTCATTTGCAAATAGTTTGCATGCCTGGGCTGGCCTTTTGGGTGCTGAAGTGGATGCCAGCTGTCTTCTTCCATTTGAGCTGCCATAACGGGGTACGCAGGTGGGCTCATCACCAAAGATATCTTTACTCACAGCTCTCGAGACTGGTAAGGCTGAGATGCTGCTGAGGAACAAATCCCCAATCACAGAAACGTGCCTTGTGCCCTCACATGGCAGAGGTCCAGGCAACTGTTTTGGGCCTATTAGGGCACAAATCCCAGTAACGAGGGCTTCATCTCTTGACCTAATGGTCTTCTACAACCTCCATATTCTATGACATTGAGGGCTAAGGTTCCAATGACTCTGGGAGGCAGAGAAGTGAGGGGCAGACATGCAGCTTGTAGCACCAAATACAGTGGGTGTTGTTGACATCCCCCGGGTCTCCTTTACTGGCAACTGTTCCCACTCATAGTGACACCCTTGTCCCAGAAGGGAGGGAAGGGGACAGAGCTGCCCACAGCTAATGCCTCGGCAATGGAGAAGCCTCACCGTGGAGGCAGCTTGAGCAGGGTCGCAAGAGCCTTGTCCTCCCTTAGCCGCTTGGAGTCAATGCCTCCCTCCACCCTGAGAGTCTCGCGCAACCAGAATCTACGTCTGAGGTCCTGTGTGTTTCTACAGAAGCCAGCTTACTCCAGATGCCAGCTGAGTTCATGGCCATAGTCGGGCCACATCCATGATATTCATAAATAATTGTTTCTGTACACACAAGTTCCAGCCTGTGAATACCAGCCCAAGCCTTGGGAAGTGGAGTCCCTTTCGTTCTACAGTAACCACAGCCACATCCCACAGAGCACCCAGTCCAGCATTGTGGGCTGTGCCTGGGCTCTGCATCTCGTAGCTGTGGCATGGGCCAGGGACTCTCACAGCTGCAGGGCCCTCCATGGCCAGGGCCAGTCTGCAGTCTGGACCTAAGAGCCATAGCCTGTCATTGAGAAAACCTTGAACTGCTGTAGCTACTCCGGGGGCCTTCCCTTCTTTCCTAAAGCCAGACTCCTGCCTGAGTCCTTCTGTCCACCCTTTCCCACAGCTAGGAGGAGACCCCAACAGGAGACAGTTATTCCTGCTGTCCTTCTTTCCTAGAGGAAGGCATGGCTGACCCTGAGATGGTCCAGGGACCTCTTCCTTTGGAAGAGACCCAGAAGGTTATCCACGTTAGAGCATGGGCAACACGCAGAAGAATTTCCGACATCTACAACGCTGGAACTCAATCTGCTTGTGCATCAAGAATGAAACTAAGAGCCACCTTGCCTCTCCCCACTGGGCCTCAGGGACACCAGTCAGGGAGGGGCATAGATTTTTGCCTCTAGTGGCTTCAGAAACATTCATGTTAGCTAATTATAAAGTTGTAACCTTATATACTAAGTCACATATGCAGATAATTAAAAATACCAACTGTGTGCCTGGTGTCAAGAGGAGAATGAGGAAAGGGCAGAGTCATTCAGTCCATCTGAGATTTCCTTGGGGAGGTGGCACCTGAGGGGTGCCTGAACCAGAGATTGGGGTTTGTGTGGCAATGGGATTTGGTTAGGTTTGGGTTTGGACTGGGATTAGAGTTGGAGCTGGGGTAGGATTTGGGGTTGGGCTAAGGCTAAAGGTTGAGGTTGAAGTTGGAGTTATAGTTGGGATTTAGGTCAGATTAGGGTTGGAAGTGGGATGCACTGGGGTTGGGGTTGGGCAAGAAATGGGGTTGTGGGTTGGTGTCAGAGTTAGTGCTGGGGTTAATTAGTTTAGGACTGTCATTGGGGCTAGGGTTAAGGTTCCATCTAAGGTACCATCAGGATTAACACTTGGCTCCAGCCTGCTGGGCTCCCATTCCCAGACCCCCGGCCTGCCTCTCTCCACGACAAAAGTTCTCATCAAGGACTGTGGAGCCCACACTTGCGTAGGAGGCTCTTTCATCCGGGGCAGGTCAGGTGCCCTCTGTGGAGCTATGGTGCTTTCCCTCCATCCTGCACCTCTCTCCTGGGGCCCAGGCCTGCTCTAGCTGCACAGTGGTGATGGTGGGATGTGGAACCTGTGTACGGTGCGCGGGCAGAGAAGGCACAAGGTGAGTAAAGCGCCTGTGTATTTCCCACATGAGGTAAGATGTGCCCAGCTGGCGTGTGTGCATTTGTGTGGAGCACCGTATTTGTGATGCCCATATGCATTGGTGCTGCACATTAGTGTATGCATGCTGAGCATGTTTGTATGCAGCACACTCAGGTTTCCTTTGGGCCACCAGCTCACAAATAATGACACAGAGACTTCTTATTAATTATGAAAGCTGGGCCTTAATTTAGGCTTGTTCACAACTAGTTCTTATAACTTAAATTAACCCATTTATATTAATCTGTGTTCTGCCACGTGGCACTACCTTTCTCCATACTACGCATCCTGCTGCCTCTGCATTTGGCTGGCAACTCAGCCTTTTTTCTTCACAGAGTTCTCTCTCTGCCCGAAAGTCCCACCTATACCTCCCTGCCTAGCTATTGGCCACTCAGCTTTTTTATTACACCAATCACAGCAATACATCTTCACAATTTTGGCTATTTATACAAATAGCCCACAGCAATGTGGTGAGTGCAGGACATATATGTATATGGTATTCATAATAGTACATACGTATGGCTGATGTTCATGTGTGATAGCTCAAATACAACATAAGCACATACACCCACATGCATACTAAACCCACACATGGATGCATCAGACAAACTACACAGAGTTCATGGATGTATAACACACACTAAATGCACACATGACATACATACATGTTTTCCACATGCCCAGTCACCATGTGAGAGCAAAGCAAACACTCCTAAACATATATATGTACACACACTGCATACATAAACATACCACACACAAACAGCTCCTATATACACAAATACACCAGACATAGAAGTGTGTCTTGCACATTTTTGCCCATCACATTCATACAATACACACCACACAGCCATGCATTATTCATATTACAAAATTCTGGGTAACATGTTAATTCATTCATTAACTAGCATGAAAATGATCTGTTCTTGGATGCTGGAGAGAACTTACAAGCAAAAAAGAGCAGATAGTGCTCTGAACTGCTTGGCCATCTATCTAGCTCCACATCAGTTCGACTTCCCAATATGTCCAGAATTAATTTGCTCAAGTTCACTAGGTGCTGGAGGTCAGAATGGAAGGCAGTGGGTGTGCCTATTATGAGTGAGGGCTGTGAATGTGGCCAACCAGGGGGCAATGTGAGACTGTTCCCGAAAAGCATGAAGAGAGGCAGTGGGGAGAAACAGGAAGATGGTGAGAAGCTGATGGGAGAAGATGGTGGCCTAGGGACACCTCGTGCACTGCCAGCATATCCTACACACGGTAGGACACGCACCAGCACAGGCTTCCACACTTTGACTTTGGTTCCACAGACATTGGTATTGGTGGGATTCCAGTGACTTCGGGGAAGGAACCCAGACAAATACACATTAAGCTAGGATTCCTAGAGACGCACTGAGGCGCTGAGTTGTGACGATGCGCAGAAGAGCCAAATGCAATCATCAAACACACAAGACTAGCTAGCAGCCCTTCTCTCAATCTCTTGAACAAAGAGCCCTTAGAAAATTAAACAGAGGCCAGGGGTGGTGGCACACGCCTTTAGTCCCAGCACTCCGGAGGCAGAGGCAGGAGGATCTCTGTGAGTCAAGGCCAGTTTGGTCTACACAGCAAGTTCCAGCCTAGCCAAAACTTTTTTTTTAATCATGTATTCGTTGTATGAGTACTGATTTGTGAACACAGCAGCCTGGGTGTAGGAATCATAATTCTAATGCACGCACGGCAAGAACTGAATGATCACTATGCTCTCCACCCCGAGCCCTTTCTCCAGCCCCTTGGTTTTCTTTGCCTTGCCCACGATTTTTGACTTGTTACAGTGAACATATATATAATTGAATAACATACGACAGAGAACTTTGTTGGTTTAGGGTTTTACGTTTTACATTTTTTAGATGTTTTGAAAATTTTCGTGTGTATGAGTGTTTTGTCTGCAAAATCCTCCTCCCCTCCCTTTCCCTCTCCTCTCCTTCCCATCAGTCCCCTCTGCCCACCTCCAGAGAGTTTCACTTCCGCTTTTGCATCATGTATCATTCATGATTTTATGTGGCTATATGAAACATAGGAACTGCAGATGAGAGAGAACATCTGCTATTCGTCATCCTGTGATCGGCTCCCTTCACTTAACATGGCTGTCTCCATTTGTGTGCAGTTTCCTGCAAGCGCGGCCTTTCGGCTCCAGCTGGGTCACAGGTATTGCCAAAGCTCCCTTTGTTATTAGCAAAGTCCTGTGCTTTCTCCACTGGCGGGTCCCCTTTCTAGCTTCACCTATGACCCTTCTTTATTTTTGCATCTCTGTTGTGGTGGAACACATCTCCCCATAGCTTTCTAAAGACTATCTCTGCACAGAAGAATCCTGGTCTCCATGTACCTTCACCAGCATGAGGAGCCTTCCCCTTCCCTCATCCCTGCCTCTCTGTACTGTTCATTCTCACGGTGTGGTCACACAGCCAGCCCCTGCACTGCTATCCTCCAGGCCCCCTGCACCTCCACCCTTCAGGCCCTCTCTGCATCTCTGTTCTCGCACTTCACCCCTGGAGTTTCTGTGTGTGTCCAAGTCTCAGCTCGCGAGGACATCAGACGGACTGAGTCCAGGCCCACACTAACAGCCTCATCTAACTTAACCGCTCTTTAAAAGCTCACCCCTAAGGCTCCGCGTTCTGAGGCCTTGGGCACCAGGACGTCAGCGTGTGGATTTGGGGGCACTTGATCTCTTCCGCAGCCGTGTGAACACTGACTGCACAAAGCCACCTCCCATGTCTCCAGCACGACGGCCCTAGTTATCTCTCCTTCTTGCCTCCAAACTCCACCCTCACGTTATGATGCTGGCCCACAAAGTGTTGGTGTCACTGCGCCAATAAACTATGTGAGCACAAGTGGAATTATAAACTCGGGTGCCTCTGGATTGGGAGAAGGAAAGCAGGGTCGCGTGGAAGAGAGCTTAGACAAAAGTGTGGCTAAGCGGAAACACTGCTCTGCAAAAAAGTGTTTACACCCAGTGTGCTTCAAAACATCTGCTAGCCACACGCAAAAAGACAGCTCCCGGGGCTGGAGAGATGGTTCAGTGGTTAAGAGCCCTGACTGCTCTTCCAGAGGACCCGGGTTCAATTCCCAGGACCCACATAGCACCTTTCAACTGTCTGAAGATCCAGTTGCACAGGATCTGACACCTTCACACCAATGCACATAAAATAAAAAGTTAAATAAACCAAAAAAAACTATTTTTTTAAAAAAAGACAGCTCCCAAGCTTGCCATGCCCATGCAGCCATAAGCACCTCTTCTATTTGACTTCCCAGAGGAGGTGGCGACAGGAGAGTTTTGAAGGCAGATACACAGACCTGATTTTGAATCCTGGATTTTTAAAAACATTTTTAGTTAATTTTATGTGCATTGACTTTTTTCTGCATGTATGTTTGTGTGAGGGTGTCAGATCCCCTGGAATCTGTGGGTGCTCGGAATTGAACCTGGGTCTTTTGGGAGAGCAGTGCTCTTAACCTCTGAGCCAGCTCTCCAGCCAATTTTTAATTATTTTATTTTAATTATTTAATTATAGTTTATTTTATGTGTTTGAGTATCTTGCCTGTTATGTATCTGTACACCGAGTGTGTGCCTGGTGACCTTGGAGGCTAGGGAGAGGGTGTGGAACTGGGGTTACATAAGGTTGTGAGTTGCCACGTAGGTGATGGGAATTGAACCCCTGTCCACTGGAAGAGCAAATATTGGATTCTTATCTGCACAACACAGTACTGGCTTAAATCTCAGAACTGATGTGAGGGACATATATAATAAAACAAGTAATAACTATGACAGGTTTTATTTTTAAATTAATGCCTTTTAGAGCGAGTCTGTGCTCATGTGTGAAGCAGTTGCGCCTCCTTGTGGTAAAAATTAAGAACTGCACCATACATAAATAACCCTGACGCTAAATTGCACATTTGTGTGAAACAATGTATTGAAATCCAGTTCTGACATAAGCAAAGTTACATAGGTCATTGCCCTTCATGCTAAGCCTCCATATCCCAGACCTCTCCCAACAGTTACAGCCACCTTGAAGTGGCCGTGACAACAGTATAATACCACTTGGCACGCAGTAACCCTTATGAGACAGTCGGCCAAGACAAATCTATCCAGGCTCTGGCACCTTCTTCCGTCTGGTGAGCAGGTGAGACAGAAGGGTACTCAGCTGGTATTGTTTGGTTGGATGGTGGATTGGTTTGGTTTGGGGGTCTTTGGTTTGGGGATTTGTTTTCTTGTTTTTGCTTTTTTTTTCACTGGGTGGCAGTAGGGAAGGATGACCCTAGCCTGGAGTCCCTAACCAAAAAAAAGAGTAGATCGCCACAGACTCTGGAGATTCCTTTCTTTCTTTCTTTCTTTCTTTCTTTCTTTCTTTCTTTCTTTCTTTCTTTCTTTCTTTCTTTCTTTCTGTTTGTTTTTGGTTTTGTTTGTTCTTGGGTTTTTTTTTTTTTTTTCGAGACAGGGTTTCTCTGTGGCTTTGGAGACTGTCCTGGAACTAGCTCTTGTAGACCAGGCTGGCCTCGAACTTACAGAGATCCACCTGCCGAGGGCTGGGATTAAAGGCGTGCATCACCACCGCCCGGCTGACTCTGGAGATTTCACAGGAGTAAAATGTACCTTTGGGTTGTATGAAGTGCCACCCAGATTCCTCTCTGAAGCAGAAAGTGTGCCCCATCCCACCGAGAGTATAACTGTGGGTGGCTGCATTCCCCCCACCCCGTGGCCAAGTTTTACAACATAATCCCAGAAGTCAGACCAAGAAAGACTGAATTTACCATAGAGTTCAGGGTCACTGGGGATAGAAGGTGGCAACCCTTCCGTTACCTCCATTTGCCTCTGGCAGCCTTGTCTGTGTCCCTGCCCCTGATGTGACTGCCTGAAAAGTCCATTTCTCAAGGGACTGAGGAGGAACCCACATAGAAGGAGAAACCTTCATACAATCCTGGAGCTGGCAGCTCCTCCCGGGAGCTGAAGCGCTGGAAGCCAGGCCTGACTGCAGACTGCAGGGACCCTGGAGAAGACTCCCCCAACCCAGCCCTGCCCTCCTCCCACTCTCCTCAGAAGATCTTAGGCTGTTGCTTTCATTTGCACAAAGACATCCTCTGTAGCACCAGTCACCATTGCTCCCTTATGGAAACAACCTGTGAAGTCACGGTATGGGCAGGAAAATGGAGGCAGCTAGAAAGAATGCTAAGTGAACTGATCCAATTTCAGAAAGACCAATATCACATTTTCTCTCATTTGTGGGTCCTAGATTTTTTTAAGCTAAATTTTTTTCTTTAACAGTTCATGTGTGTGTGTGCCTGTATAGATATGCACATGCGTGTGTGCGTGTGTGTGCCTGTGTGCGTGCATGTGCATGTGTGTGCCTCTGTGTGTGTGTGTGTGTGTGTGTGTAGCAGTCTGCATCTCTTACCGCTGCACTCAATAACCCCCTTCCCACCCTGTCAATGCTTCTCCCTCCCTATGAATCTCTTTCACTTATAAACACCGTTTTGTTTTGTTTTATGGCCCACTGAGTTTCGCCAGAGCTGTCTGTATGACCACAGATTCAGAACCGTTCAGTGGAGCCTGGTGTGTGTGTCTCACCAGTGTAGACATATTTGAAGACAGGATTTCTTCCCTCCCAGGATCCACCAATAGCCAATAGCTCAGCACAGAAGAATTGAACCCCAAGAGCCTGTATTTTTTTAGACAGGTCTTCTGGTGTAACCTAGGCTGGCTTTGGACTTGCAATCTCCCTGCTTCAGTCTCACAGATCCAGGAAATCATGAGTGTGTGCTCCCATGCCCAACTTTCTCCAGGCTTTTTTTTCCAGCCAACAGAAACATAATCTGTGTGGAAGGCCAAGGAGAAGGCCTCTGCTTGTTCCTGGAGCGACCCTTCTTTCCTGGTGCCATACAGGGAAAGAAGAGCATGACTTCAGGCCTGCACTGACAGAGCCCTGTGGCCTGGGCTCACCACGAATACCAACCGTCTCATTGTCTTCCCACTAATCTGCAGTTGTGGATTGCCTGAACTTCACAGGTAAAAGGACTGATGCCCAGGGTCACAGAACTAGAAGGCAGTGGTGCCTATGTGAGCATCAGCCAGTGTGGTACCTGATTCTTCTCCTCAGTTTGATGTCTGCTCCATAAGAGGCCACTCTTTCCACTTCAAACTCAGGGACCCGCAGCTATCTTACTGTTTCTCTTATAAACTAAGAGCGAACCCATGAACCCATTCCTAGGCTGATTGTGACTGAGCAGAACCAAGCCGTCAAGCTGACATTCTACCCAATCCTGATGAAGGGAGCTAGGGGATGTGGGACTGACCTTAACCGGCTCACACTGGACCAGTTTACCTTTGTTTTTAATGTCTTCATTTTCTGAGCTAAATATAGCTCCCAAAAGTGCTTTCATGCAAGTGTGCAGACCTGTATTCAGATCCCCAGAACCCATGTAAAGCTGAACACGGTAGGACCATGTGCAATCCCAGCACTCTATGGACACAGTAGGACCATCAGCAACCCCAGCACTCTATGGACACAGTAGGACCGTCTGCAATCCCAGCACTCTATGGACACAGTAGGACCGTCTGCAATCCCAGCACTCTATGGACACAGTAGGACCATCCGCAATCCCAGCGCTCTATGGACACAGTAGGACCATCCGCAATCCCAGCGCTCTATGGCAAGACAGGCAGTAGAAACGGAACCTGAGAAGCCTGTGAGCCGGCTAGCCTGGCTCTGCAGCAGCTAACAAGTCCTGACTTCAATGAAATAGAAGCTAAGACCATCATCCTAGGTGGTCTTCTGGCCTCCACCTGTGTACGTAGCACAAGGCACACATATGCTTGCATTCGTCTGCAATGTAGATTCTACAAGAGCATTCACACACACACACACACACACACACACACACAGAGGAAGAAAGAGAGAGACACAGAGAGAGAGATATCAAATAGGCACACAAAAATTTGAATGTTCTTAATTTCTATTGCAAACTTGTTCAAAAATTTTTTTAAAAAAGGTCTAAATTATGTACTCTAACGTGTTTAGATTTTAGGGATACAAACTGGTAGATCTGGGCCAATGCATGTGTCATCACCACTCCATACCAGATGCCTTCCCATCCCCCCAGAAACTCACACCTCTTCCTAGCCAATCCCCACCAGCTCTATCGCCACCACCACCCCCTTCCAGGCACCCACTGTGCTAACTCTGTCACTCCAGCCTGGCTTTGCCTTTTGGAGAATTCCGTGTCACCATCCGTGCAGTTTACACGTCTGCTTCTCTCACCGAACACAGTCATTTTGAAGTAGGATCCTGTCGTCTGTCATTGCTCCTCACTGTTCCGTAGTGGATCCCTCAGTGACGGGCAGAACCATTTGCTTTCTGCTTTGCCTGTTGACAGTCACATGAGTTTCTAGCTTTTGGCAGCGATACCCAGAGCCACTGTGAACATTCTTGTTCACGTCTTCTTGTACATATGTTTCCATTTATTTTGGGTAAATACGGGGGAGTGAGAATCCTGGATCATAGGGTAGGTGCATGTTTAACTTCAGCAGAAGCTGCCAAACTGTCTTCCCGGGCAGGCAGACAATCTGGCCAACTGATTTCAACAACCCATCTCACCAGCCAGAATGAGCCACCAACTGCCCTCCTTCCCAGAGACTACACAACTAGTCTGTGGGTTTCTGGAGGCTGGAGTGACTTCAGGAGCCATGTTGGCGCTGGCCAGAGGCAGATGAGAGATGTGGAAAGATGCCCACATGGTTTGAAGCCCAACATTTTCCCAGCTCCCCTGCTGACCTCCCAGGGCCTGTATGCAGAGAAATTCTGAGACGTCCCAAATGTCCTTATGAAAGCCGGACTGCATAGTGGGACAGAAGGGAAGGGGTTTTAGTAACTGCTGAGGAAGTTAACAGAAAGACCCATTCCCAGTCCTGAACACCAATGCTTGGAGGTGGATCAGCGGGACACCACTGACTTCATATGACCTTTCCAATGGCTAACGCCCCGGAGCCAGCAGTGAGAGGTTTATTATGGTTAGCTCTCTATCCCCAGGCTCCCCCTGTCTGAATTTCCTGCCCTTCATCTACAGCCAGTACGGGCTGGGTGTCAACTGCTATGGTTTCCCAAAGTTATAGAAAACTGTCTTTAATGAAAAAGGATGTAGCGACCACTTTCAGTCAAAGCACTGACTCTTCCCTTGGGCCTGCAAGCATCCAATGGGCTATGAGAGAAGCCATGAAAACCTGGCCTCTCACACAGGGATGTCGTTCAATTGGTAGAATACTTGCCTAACATGCACACACACACACACACACACACACACACACACACAAACCTGGTCCAATCCCCAGCACTGTGAAAACTGAGTGCGGTGACCACACCTGTAATCACCGCACGGAGAAAGTGGAAACTAAAGGATCAGAAGCTTCACGTCATTGTTGGCTACAAACCCTCCTAAGATACCTGAGATTCCAGCTTTGAGAGAGAAAGAGGGAGAGAGAGAGAGAGAGAGAGAGAGAGAGAGAGAGAGATCAAATAGGCCCACAAAAATTTGAAACCTTGTCTCAAAAAAAAACAAAAGCAAGGAGATGAATCTGTAGGTAAGGGTGCTTGACACAATGCCTGATGTCCTGGATTGGGGTCCCAGGGTGCACACTCTGGCAAGCATGCCAAGTACACACACACACACACACACACACACACACAGAGAGAGAGAGAGAGAGAGAGAGAGAGAGAGAGAGAGAGAGAGAGAGAAAGAGAGAGAGAGAGAGAGAGAGAGAGAGAAACTAAATTTCTAACCCCTTTTGAATCTCTCTAAGTCACTAGATTCTGCAGTCCCCTGGGGCTGACTATGTGGCAATTGTGTTACCACATCTAAACCACGCCTTCAGATTATCCAACCACAGGCAACTGGTGCCAGCCAGGGCTGGGCTGCTGCGGGCCCTCTCATCTACCTCTAACAGGCTAGGGAACGTCTCTGCTACCTGGGTGCTCCCTGCTGTTGTCCAGTCCCTCACCTGAGCCAGACCAACTAGTCTGAAGTGAGAGTGGCCCAGGACCTCCAAACTTGTGACCGCGTCTAATTTGAAGGCAACCTGGGAATTTGTCCCGTCGGTCTTTACTGAACCCCACAGCCTCAAGATGTCTGTCCCTTTCTCTTCTTTCCTTGTCCCCCCTACCCCCCCAGGGATTTTGTTTGGTTTTTGTTTCACTTTTTGTTTGTTTGTTTTTGAGACGGGCCTCTTTACAAAGCCCAGGCTAGCCTGGAAGTTGGGACCCTCCTGTCTGCCTTCCAAACGCTAGGGTTGCAGTCATGTGCAACCATGCCTGGCTTCTTCAAGCTTCTCGAGTCGCCTCAAGCTAGTCCAGTTTCTTGTAGTTTCTGTAATGAAATAACTTGAGGCGGATTAACTTTTTAAAGAAAAGTATTTTATGTAACTAGAAAATTTTCAGGTCCTAAGTCCCAAGATAGGAGGGCCCTGCTGAGCTGCCCTCTGGTGAGGACCTGACAGTGGATGGTGTCACAGTGAAGGCAGACAAAGGAATGAACAACAGTGGAAGCCCAGACAGCCATGCCAGGCCGGTCTTGCTCTGGTAATCGCTTCCTCTCACACAGGAGCTCAGGTCTTATATCTACCTATTTCATCGCTAATCCCAAAGGCAACTCCCCCAACGACTTCAGGACCTCCCACATGGACCCTCCTCCTTACGCCCAGGTGTGTGGTCCAATATATGGACGGGGGGTGGGGGAGATGCAGAACACAGCCAAACCTTAACAGTGTCCCTCCCTCTTCCTTTTTTTAAATTGTTTTTTTCTAGACAGGATTTCTCTGTGTAACAGCGCTGGCTGTCCTGCAACCCGCTTTGTAGACCACACGGGCCTCAAGCTCACAGAGATCCACCTGCCTCTGCCTCCCTAGTGCTAGGATTCAAGGCATGTGCCACCACAGCTGGCTCCCTCCTCCCTCCTTTAAGTATGCCTCTGCAGTAGATTAACACACACGCACACGCACGCACGCACATGCACGCACACACACACACACACACACACACACACGAACGCGCACACACACCACCCCATCTAGTAACCATCTACCTCCAGTTTCCTTCTCTCCAGCAATGGAGCTCACTCCTTAGTCCAGTGAGGCCAAATGGCTAAGTAGAATGGATGCAGGCTCTCATTTTGGTCCCCGCTTTCCCTCCCCTACCACCACTCCCAAGACACCTGGGTCACTCACCACATCTTACCTTGGTTTCCTCACCTTTAAAATCCAGGGGCTAGTGTCCACACCGCGGAGTGGCTTTCATTTGCTCGCACCATGGCTGGTATTACTAGAAGTGTTTTACTCATTTGCAGACTGGTCATTGCTACCCCTGAGAAGGAAGGTCGGCTAGGAGCTGAAGCAGCAGCCTAGCTGTAGATCTGCGAGCTGAGCCACACTGAAGAGGGAGTGAAGGGCTAACAAGTGCCAGCTCCTACAAGCAGTGGAGCAAACCGGCAGAGAAGAGCCAGGAGGTTTCTGCCCTCACAGACACAGTCAGGATTTAACCCCAGAAAACAAGACTGCTTCAGCATGGGCTCAAGGGCTGCATTTTACCATTTGGGTGTTTGTTTTGTTTTTACACAGGTACAGGACAGGTTTCCAAATAAGTATGTCAAGCTTGGTGCCCCCGAAGATCATCACTGGGCAGGTGTCTCTCAACGCAGCCAGGTTCTCTGTCAGTCCCTCAGGGGTGATGAAATTGCTTGCTACAGATCCCAAAGGCAGCTTGCATAGCTCCAAGTCCCTCCCTTCTCTGCCCCAAAGCCATGGTCAATTATCAGTGTCCATTAGTCTCCACTCTATAAAATATCTTAAACGACTCCAGGGCCACATGTCAGGGAATGGCCCAAGACTGAAAAGATACCAGGCTTTGTTCTGTACCTGAGTCACCAGGGAATGCCCTTCTGGCCATACCTACCTGACTCAGTCTCCAAGATTCCAGTAGTCTTCCAGCATCCCAGAAACCCCACTCAGTCTGCAGAACTAATGGCCACTGACTGAGCACCCATTCCCTTCCCCTCTGTGGATTTTATCAAAGCCTTTGCAGGTTAAGCAAGTTTTGTCCCTGTTCCCACTTGCACTGACTCTCCTGGGGTACCCCACAGCAACCCTTCTTCCTGAAAATCATGGGGGCATAGAGTTCTCACATCCTCTTCACCTCCAGAATCAACGCAGCTCTCCCGAGAGATAGGCCATAGGGTGGGAGCTACTCTCAGCCGTGAAGCAGAAGGAAGGCAGGAATGAAGACAGTCTCAGGGATACATTGCCAGTTGGCAGCAATGCTACACAATCAGAACTCCTGACGACATAAGGCACAGTTTGGGTGGTGACAGACGGTCCTCTTGAGGTCTCCCTGGCCACTAGCTGTGAGGGAACCTTGACGGATGTTGCTTGTTCCCAACCAAGCCAGAGAACCTTGACCCTCCAGGAACCTGTTATGGGCAAGCCAGTGTAGGCCCGTGTCTTCCCCCACCTTCTGTAGAGGGTGAGATGGCCCTGGATCCTCCCAGTGAGACAGTCTGTGACTGCTTAGTTGATGCTCAAGTCATCTCCCCCACTTTGGGGCTCCTGGGGTCCCTACATCAAAATGCAAGAGAGTGTTAACACTGTGAGAGCAATCAGATAACTATTTCTCAGCTGCTCTCTGTAGCTGGACTGTGCAGGAACTTTGGTGTGTGCATGTGTTTGTGTGTGTGTGTGTGTGTGTGTGTGTGTGTGTGTGTGTGTGAGAGAGAGAGAGAGAGAGAGAGAGAGAGAGAGAGAGAGAGAGAGAATGAATATGTGGTGCACTTGCCTTGTGATACATGGATGCCTGGGGTTGACATCAGGATGTCTACCTCAATTGCCCCTCCACCACATTTTTTGAGACAGAGTCTCTCATTCAGCCTGGAGTGTGCCATTTCAGCTAAGCTGGCTTCCCAGCAAGCCCCAAGAGATGGAGCTGTCTTCCACTTCTGTGTAGATTCTGTTCTTCCGAACTCGGGTTCTCAGGCTTGCACAGCACTTTACCCATTCGGACCCTATCAGTCCTTAATGTGATGCTCATGGTAACCCCAGGAAGTAGGCAGGGTTACCCCCACTTTGTAGATGGAACACTATAAATGGAGGCTCCAGAAATAAAGTGTCTAAGCCAGGACTGGAGGCCAGAAAGCCTCCATCTCAAAGGGCAGGCTCTTGCTGCTGCCAGAAGCTAACCAGAGCAGCTTCTGGAAAAAAGACTACGAAAGATGCATGGTCCTGGGCCTCTTCTCCAGACTGGAGGCCCCTGGGCTACCCTTCAATGCTTTATGAAAGCATCTTTAGAAAGAGGATGTGATGCAGTAGGACCTGCCATCTCCCAGCCTCTCCCTGCGTCCTTCACCCAGCAGCTACCACCCCTCATCCTGGACCCACAAGCAGACACCACACCACAGCTGGATCTGTGAGAAGATGCGGATTTATTTGGGGAACAGACTTGACATCCTGAACCCTAACCCCTCATCCCATACCTCCTAAAACAACCCTGGTAGCTCCGACAGTCACAAGCTTGTCCCCAGGGCTGAACCGGACCCAGAGTAGAGCAATGACTTCTGAGTCAAGGCCTGGGGCCTGTCACCGCCTGAGTAACCTCTACCCACCTACCCCCATTCCCTAGAGTCCAGGAAAACCCAACCAGAGGCAAAATCCTACCCACACTGGCTGGTACAGGAACATCTGCAGGTTCCTCTCTGTAGAAAAGCAATTCCAACCAAGTCACCAAGCCCCAGCAGTGCTGGGAATAGCCAGCGTGACACTCAAGGAGAAGATGCCCAGGGACTGAGAAGAAAAGGAAGC
Source organism: Ondatra zibethicus (assembly GCA_004026605.1). Lineage (NCBI taxonomy): Eukaryota > Metazoa > Chordata > Mammalia > Rodentia > Cricetidae > Ondatra > Ondatra zibethicus. The sequence goes on along the minus strand of PVIU01002719.1, from coordinate 129,914 downwards.
TGAACCCCAATATCCATATTAGAAGGTGCTCTAGAAGGAGGCCTGGTTTCCGTGCCCAAGTCCGAGGGGTTCAAAGAAATGAAGTCCGAGAGTATCAGCAGCTTCCTCCAACTCAGCTTGGATGCCATTGTCTCCTCTTCCCTAAACGTGAGGGACCTGGAAACCATTTCCTCCCATCCTTTTGGGAATGGTCCTGAGCTGCCATGCTGCACCCAGCCAGCCCAAGGGCCCAAACACACAGTGTGGTGTAAACGTCTTTAAGTGAGGTGCATGCAAGTAAACCTTCTGCCAAGCACAATTCGTTATTGCACAGGCTGCCTCCAGCTGGAGTCCAGACTGACTCCTGTCTTCCTGGATAATGCCTGTCTCCAGCTTCTCTCTGCCAGAGAATATGCACCAGGGATGTAGCCCTTGACTTCCACAGGCTTCCACACCATGCTCCCCTGATCCCACAGCGGATAAGCCGATTTATAGTACATCACAGTAGCTATAGCTCTCAGGCCTAGGACTCCTACACAATGACCCGGGGCCCATCAGTGACCCCCAAATGAACTCCAGATTCAGACTCAGAAACACTCAAAATCAGGGGCCATCACCAACATGCCTTGCCTTCTTCCCACCCCACCCGCAGACCCTGTAGGTGACTCCCAGCCAAAGGCTCAGATGCTCAGGTCTCCCGTGCTACTGGTCCTAGGGAATGCCAACAGGACTGATGGGATGATGCAGAGCATTGCATGCTGGTATATTTAGTGGGGCTTCTCCATTTCCTACACTGCCCTCCAGAACTCTGTAAACTCTGGAGCAGCATGGACTGGGGAGGGCTGCTCTACCACAAGGTCCTTCACACCTTCACTACCCAAGCGACTTCTGCACCCGTCATCTTCCTGGGTGGCCTCAAGTCATCAACCAGAGAACTAGGTTGGTGGTGGCGTAGGAGGAAGAGATTTGTATTAATATCTTGCTTAGGTGACATCTCTCAAAGCACACAAAAGCCCAGGGAAGGGTGGCAGGGCAAGGCGAGGCAGGGCGGAGGATTGATGTGGGAGCAGGACAAGGGGTTCGGGACCACCCAGGCTCTTCTCTCAGGGCATCCTTTGCCCTGGAGGGTACCTAGACATTCTCTTCCTCGGGCATCCCAGCACCCAGGATGGGCTCACGGGTGGCCCTCTTTAACCATCCATAGAGTGAGTGAGCAAGGCTTCAGGTCCACAGTCCAGTCCTCCTGGGACACCTGCTTGGCATTGCAGAAAGACAGATCCTGGCATCCTCAGTGGAACTCCTGGCTCTGAAGGGAGACAACACCAGTCAGCAGAGGGAAACGGCTCCCAGGGGCTGAGCCACAAGCTGGGCAGGGGAATCAGAGACATGCCCCCATCCCTGTTCCCTGCTGACCCACTGATCCTATCCCTTTCCTGCTATCTTCAGGGTCACTTCTCCTGTTCTTTAGATCCCAAAGTTGGTGTAGGAGGGTCTTCTGTATTTGTGTTACTTTCATTGGTTAAATAAAGACACTGCCTTGGCCTTTTGATAGGGCAGCCCTTGGGTGGGCGCAGTAGACAGGATGGAATGCTGGGAGGAAGGGAAGTGTGGCAGACGCCATGCTTCTCCAGCCCAAGATGGACACTGGTTAGAATCATGCCGGTAAGCCACAACTCAAGTGGTGATACATATTAATGGAGATGGGTTAAAATAATATGTGAGAGTTAGACAATAAGGGGCTAGAGATAATGGGCCAGGCAGTATTTCAATGAATACAGTTTCTGTGTAATTATTTCAGGCATAAGTTAACCGGGCGCCGGGAGTGCAGCCCTCTCCTCCTTACTACACAAAGTCATCAGTGCCTGAAGAAAGGGCTCCTAGGTGTCCAATGACACAAAGAACTTCCAGAGCTCAGCATTAGACCCCAGAGCTATGGCCACTTCCTCTCTCCTGGGGCTGCCTGAAAACTTCCAGTCCACACTGAGCCAGGATCAAAGCAGGATGTCTCTTGGGGAGCAAGGCAAGATGCAGTGTGGCCAAGCTCCAGACCTGGGCTGTAAGGTTTGTCCCAGCAGGAGGAAGGTTTTCACACCCGTGAGGGCCTCTGTCCTTTAGCCTAAGCCTAAACTCCACCCTGAGGAGAAAACTAAGGGCATGTGGAGGGGCAGAAAATGCAAGGCAGCCATGGGGCAAAGTGGAAAGAGAGGGTGGGGATAGAGTTGAGTGCGTGTGAGCACACAAATGTGGGGGGTGCAAGGCCTATCACACCTGTCCACTAAGGGATGGGTGTTACCTAACCATAAGATCATTTCCAGTACCAAGTACCAAGCCCCAGCACTGTGAATTCCAGGCTCCACTCTCTGGCCATACCTGGTAGATGAGAGTCAAGTCAGGAGGTGGACAAACAGGATAGCCAGACCAATATTCAGCAGGATCACCATACAGATGAGGACAGTGTTGGGTACCTGAAGGCATGAAGGAAGGCTGTCTTGAGTCCCCAGGACCTCTAGACACCCCCACATCCCCAACCAGGTCACAAGGCTGGGCGGAGAAGTCAGGATTTCTGGAAGGCACTTCCTAAAAACATACTGATTTGTTCTCAGTTGGACCCTGCCTCCTGGTCCAACTGGGAGAATTCTTGGAACTAATTAACGCAATCTGCCAGGGCCTCGAAAGGACACATGGCAAGTCACATGGAGGGCGGTCTGGAACTCCTACCACTCGCCTTCCCAATGGTTGGCTTTACTCTCTGCTGCTGTGCTGGGTTCCTGGACTCCAACAGAGGGCCAGAACTCAAGCCCTGTGGGGATTCTCCTCCACCCCCAGGAAGTCCTCCCTGCTGTATCCTGAACTGAGAGGTGACTGGTTCCCTGGCCGAATGCCATAGACTCAGCAGATGTCCTTTATTTCTCAGTCTCCCACGGGCCGCTGCTCCTCTGCCTAGTGTCCCACTACCTCTGGAGTTGACCCTTGTCCTGTCCTGCCTTCAGTTCCCCAAGTCATCTCACACACACACACACACACAGAGGCCTGGAGCCCCAAGGATCTCAGAGGCTGCCCTCTGTACGCAGCATCCTCACCTCCTCTACCTCCACCTCGGTCTCTGCCGCCAGCGCCACCTCCTTACGACCCTTCTTCTTGACTTTGCTCAGCCCTCGGGCCTCTGTCTTGCGCGCCTTGGCCTTGGGCTCGGCTCTAGGGACAATGGGCTTGGGCTCCAGAGTGGCGGCTGTGGCGGGCACCGGACTTCGCGGTGCAGGGGGCTGCTCCTCCGGGGCCGTGGCGGAGGCAGGGGACTGGGGCGCTGAGTTGGATCCGGAGACCTCGGGCTCGGGCTCGTCCTCCAAGGGCGGGGGCTCGGGAGGCCCGGTGCGCACGGCATAGCTGTGGTAGCCGCGATACATCGCCACCTCCGGTTCTCGCGACGGCGCGGGCGGCGGCTGCAGCGCCTCAATGGCCATGTGCTCCGAGGCTGGACGTGCAGGGCTGCGACGGCCCGCGCCATCGGATGGCGTTACGGGCCGGCTGCCCTCTCCACCGGGCTCGCCGTTCCAGGCTCCCGGACTCAGCAGGCCGTCCTTGGACGCTCCGGGTCGGGGCCTCTTGGGTTGTGGGGGCGTCCCGGCCGGAGACGGAGATCCGCCCTCGGGCTGCGGGGTCTCGCGCTCGTGCAGCTGCGGGCTCTCCCGGGGCCGCTCCGGGAGGCCGGCGCCCGCACCCCGCTCTGGGGGCTCCAGCAGGCTCTCCGAGTTCTCCAGGATCTCCTGGAGCAACCGACGCTTCTGATACTCTGGACCTGCCAGGGACAACAGAAAGAGGTAGGCTTCGAACCCAAGGCCTGATGGGCAGTCCTGGGCCAGACGTCTGTGAGCCGCATTCATTTACTAGGCGGCCATTCATTGCACTGAGGGTCAGGCTGTGGTGGCAGCAGTCAATTTTAGTAACCCTGTGAGGTAGGTGAGATTGTGAATTCTGTTGCACAGAGGAAAAAGACACCCAGAGACGTTGAGTCGTTTGCCCAGCATCACACAGCAAAGGGCCGAGATGATGCGTTTAACTGGTCTCTTTCCATCCGTTTGTTTGAAAATTGGGCCTAATCACCCCTTTCCTATTCTTTTAAAAGTTTACTTTGCAAAAGCCGCTGAACAATGGTCACCCGACGCAGGTTACTGCAGTGCTTCTTGTGACCAGCAGGGGGAACACTATGACTAGAAAGAAGTCGCACCCCCTGCAATCACCGACAGACCTTTGGATGGCGAGCTGCAGCCAGAATGTTTCCAATCTCTGCACTCAGCAGCCAGCGCTCTGCCAAGCGCAGACTGTGTCCCCTCCCCGATCCTTCACTCAGCCTCACCCCCACCGCCTGTTGTACCCCCACCGCCTGTTGTACCCTCTAGCTTCCTGAATGACACTCTATCCCATTTTCGTGCTTTGAACCTAAAACCCTTTCTTCTAGCTCCATCTGCCTGAGCATCCAGGAGGTCTACCTGTGCAGTGGCTCTCAAAGGTGATTTCAGATGTTCCATCGCCTGCTCTGGATCTCATTAGGTGTGTCACTCCCGAGCTCCACCCAGACCCACTGAATCAGGAACTCAAGAATGAGCCTAGTCAGTGTCAAGTCGGACCCAGAGTCCTGGTCTGACCACTCAGTTAGAACTCATTCTCCATGTGAGATGCAGGAGACAGGAGCTGCAGCCACTGCAAACTCACTGCAATCTTTACATGCACTTAGTTCATGCCCAGAAAGTGGGCACTATTCATGTACCCATGTCACTGCTCAGGAGTTGAGGGTTATCATTTGCCTTGTACAATGTCTCAAAGCTGGTGAGTAGCAGGCAAGGATTTAAACATAAGAATCTGTGTTAACCAATGCAAAGCTGCCTGTGTGACTCTTTCTGATTCTGGGTCCTAGCTGCATGTCCAGCATGTTATCTGACACACAAGCAGTGCCTGATCAATGCCCTGCTGTTGCAGAATATTTGTTTAACTATGTAAAGATGTTTGCAATTGTTTAACTATGAAAAGGTGTCTTGCATTTCTTTTTTTTTCCTTTTTCTTTTTTTTTTTTCTTTTTTTTTTTTGGTTTTTCGAGACAGGGTTTCTCCGTGTAGATTTTGGAGCCTGTCCTGGCACTAGCTCTTGTAGACCAGGCTGGCCTCGAACTCACAGAGATCCACCTGCCTCTGCCTCCCGAGTGCTGGGATTAAAGGCGTGTGCCACCACCACCCGGTGCATTCCTTTATGTTTAAGAGGATTTTTTAACTATGTAAAGATTGTTGCATTTGTTTAATTATGTAAAGATGTGTTGCTATTTTTTACCTTGCCTGCCTAAGGCACCTTTTTGGTCTGATAAAAAGCTGAATGGCCAATAGCAAGGGAGGAGGTATAGGCAGGACTTTTGAGCATGGAGAGTAAATAAGAGGAGGAATTTAAGCTCGAAAAAAGAAGAAAGAAAGGAGATGACAGGAAGGCTCCAGGGGTCAGCCAGCAAGACATGCAGGAAGTAGGACATACAGAATGAAAGAAAGGTAAAAAGCCCCGAGGCAAAACGTAGATGAATAGAAACAGGTTAAATTAAGTTAAAAGAGCTGTGTGACAAGCCTAAGCTAAGGCTGAGCATTCATAGTTAATAATAAATCTCTGTGACTTCATTTGGGAGCTGGTTGGTGGCCCAAAGAAAATTCTAACCACATCCCACAAACTTTTGAAAGATACAGAGAGCCCTTTGACACCCGCCCCCCATTCACCAGAAACCTGTTCATCTCAGCGTCACCAGCTCCCCTCATCTCTCTTGCCAAGAGAAGGGACAAGAGACAAGCTGGGGTGGGTCCCATCCACAGCCAGGAGCTTCACCTATCCCATCCCAGTCTTGCACGGAGGCAGAGATATGTGTTGACCATTAACCCCTGTATTCTCTCATCTCTTGTTTGTGCCACACCCACAGGTTCCAAACTCATAAGTATTCAGAGCTCCTCTTAGGCATCTCCACCTTGTAGCAAATGAGGAAAGGAGCCCACCCAAGGACTCCCCTGCCCACTCCACCCTTGGCTGGCCCTACCTGGCTGGTAGAAGTCTGGGGCCAGCTCCTTGGCCAATGTGCGGGCAATGTTGGATTCCTGGTTGGCAGCCAGGGCAGCCTGTTCTGCTGCCTCAGCCTTGGCTTTGGCGTGGCTTGTCCTAAGGAGACAATATGGTGGGAGATTCAGAATCTAGCTCTCTGGCCATCGTGTGTAAGACAGCAAGTCACCCTGGACAGAGGTTCTCACTTGGAATATGAGTATTACAGTCCCCTGGCCCAGGCTATGAGGCTTTCCCTAGGCCAGTCCTCTAGTCTCTAGGTATACACAGACTGTATTCCCCCAGCCTCCCTTACACTTAGGTACAGTTAGATGACTGCATCCTTCCCAGTGCATTCTGGGAAGACCTGTCGTATGTTATTTCCAGGTCTGATCAATAGAGCCCTTTTCCTTGTGACTGGTTGAATACAGAAGAGGCTATCACCCCAGAACAGGGTGTTTAAACTCTTTCGTGTCACCGATTCTCTCTCCCTCCTTTGGCCAACTGATGAAGCCCGTAGACTCCTTCTCCAGACAATGTTTTGTTTTGTTATTGAGACAGGGTCTCACCAAGTAGCCCTGGGTGGCCTTGAACTCGCTGTGTAAACCAGGTGGGTCTTGAACTCCCAGAGATTCGCCTGCCTCTGCCTCTCAAGTGCTGTAATTAAAACCATGTGCATCCCATCTGCCAGAACCATGTTTTAATTACAGAAAAAAAAAAGAGACAGGTGAGATAGCTCAGTAGGTAAATGTGCTTGCCAAGCAAGCCTGGACTAGAGTTCAATCTTGTGAACCCATGTGAAGGTAGAAGGAAGAAACCAACTCCACGGAGTTGTCCCGTGACCTCCATGCGAACATACACACACCATAAACCTACGATAATAATAATGATACCAACAAGGTTTTAAAGCGTGCAGAGTGTACGGGGTTGTGAAGAGCTGCAGCTGGATTGATACACTTAATAAAATATTTTAAAAAACAAACCTGTGGGGCTGGAGTGATGGCTCAGTAGCTAAAAGTCTATCTATTCTCACAACCCAAGTATGCTTCCTAGAACCTACATCAGGTGGCTCCCAGCTGCTTGTAACTCTGGCTTCAGGGGATCCAACAGCCTCTTTGGACTGCTGAGCATATACATCCATACACAGATGCACAATAAAAAACAACTCTTAAAAAATAAATAAAAGAACAAATTCATAATATGACACTGAAAATAAAAGTATCTACCAGGCCTACGAACCCCCACAATTTGAAAGTATAAATGAGCAGAGCTAGATGATTTCCTTTAGAGACAAAGTCATAGGTACAGCTAGGATTCCTATGGCCTACTGCCTATTCCCAGAACTGAAGGAAATACCAACCTTCAGTTTACATGTGCACGGACACTTTGGGTACCCGACCCAGCCCCTTCATGCCTTAACTGCCGTGACTGCCAACTGCCCATGACTCCATGCCACCCCAGGGGACTGCAACCAGCAAAGCTACTGTGCTCAAAGTGAAAGTGCCACCTCCCCAACCCCGGAGAGTCTCCTGCAGGCTGGATGATGCCAGCCCGCTCCCTCTGCAGCCACCAAGTTCCCACCCCCCAGGCCCCTGTGCTAAGCTCAAACACGTCTGAAACTGAGACCAGTCCTTGTGCAGCCCCTTCCTTTTCCTGTCTATCTGCTTTTCACTGCTCCCCCTCCTAAGAGCATTTTCTCGGTATCACTAGCTTGGGAATCACCACCTCAGGCCGTGTCTCTTGGGACATGGACCCCTGAATTCCGTCCACAGAACCTCTGTGACCTGCAAAAAATGCAGTAGAGGAACTGGAGAGATGGCTCAGCGGTTAAGAGCACTGGTGCTGGGAACTGATCCACGGTCAATTCCCACACCCTCATGGCAGCTCACAACCGTCTATAAATTCAGTCCCCGGGGGATCTGATGCCCTCTTCTGGCCTCTGTGGGTCATGTACACACGTGGTGCACATACATTCAGGTCAAACACCCATACACATAGAGACTTTTTTTTAACTAATAAAAATGTTTTACTAGAAGAAACAGAGCGGAGGACCTGAGCCTGTTGGTCAGCGTGTAGAAGGAAGCCTCTTCCTGAAGTCCCACCCTGGAATGCCACAAGAACAAAGGCTAAACATTTGTCATGCCGCATGCTTGGCATTAAAGAGATATTTGTATCAGCTGTTGGCACAGTCCATCATGACTGACTGAAGAACAATGCCCACCTCAGTAACAGCCCCTGTTCACAAACAGGCTGGGCGCTGTCCCGAAGGAATTGCAGAGCATAGCTCACTAGTCATGAGAATGCCTTAGGAAGCTGGTGCTCCCCCTCGCCTCATTTTACATAGGAGGAAACTGAGGCACAGACAGGTTAATTAGCATGCTGAAGGGCAGTCAAGGAATGTGGAAGTTGGCACTTTTGATCCTGACCCCAAATTCTGTGCATCTGATGACAGCTTTGGAGTGTCGGCTGTGGCCAAAGCTGACCACCCTGAGTGAATAAGGCAGCCCAGCCCTGTCGCACGACAGCAGGAGTTTCGGGTCACAGCTGTGAGGTGTGCCCAGAGGGGGCTTATAGAACCTGAGGATACAGTACAAGAAAACTTCTTGTAGAGTGTCGGTGGAGGTTGGCTGCTGGGGGGCGGGGCGGCAGGAATTCAGTCAGGTATGGGGCTGGAGACTTGACGAAGCAGAAGGAACCAACAGAGGAACTCGGTGAGGAAATGACGGCCCTGGGGAACTAGAGCCAATGCTCTACCCACAGGCTTGCCTTCCACACGTCTGATCTTCAATCACACAGGTCAGATTCCCAGACCCGGCCTTCTCTACCAGGCCATACTGTCTCCCTCTTTGCTTCAGGAAAGACTCAGTCTGTAAACATACACACAGGCACCCGTGTGCACACATGATCAGGAGCTTCCCAGGTCACGGTACATACACACAGGCACCCGTGTGCACACATGCTACAGGAGCTTTATGGTGAAGGGCAAGACTTTGGGGGATCATAAGCTTTGCCCCCCAGCTCTGGCTCTGTGGGTTCAGGTGAGGTGAGACACTCAGATGACCAAAAAGCTCAGAAAACAAGACAAATCATATTTTATCTTGTTTTTTGCTTATTTGCATGTGTGCCATGAGCACATGTGTATATATGCTTTGCATGTGTGTAGGCATGTGTGTGAGTTCATAGGTGTGTCATGCATATGGAATCCTGAGGTCCATGTAAGTAATCATCCTAATTACTCTTCTGCCTTATCACTGAGACGGGGTCTCTCAACCAAACCCAGGGTCTTGCTCATCAGTTTTTTCTGGGTCCTGCCTTCATATTCTGACGAAAGGAACTACAGGAGTGCTGTCCCACCCACTTGGCATTTGTGTGGATTCCGAGGGCTGGACCTCCGGGTCTCATGATTCTGCAGCAAGCGTTTTAACCGCTCAAACACCCAGCCTCCCTAAATATTTAATACAATATTTTACAGTAAAATTAGTATAAACATAAAATGCCAGATGAACAAACTAGGAAGAATATTTTAAATAAAGACTAAATTGGTGTCTGCACCTCACCTTACCCCAGTCCAACTCCAGCGGGAGGCATGTGGCTTTCTTTTTGTACCACAGAAGGGTGGAGATGGTAATCCTCCCCTTGTAGAATTTCTGAGAACTGAAATGAACGGCAGGTGGGACAGGTTCCCTACATCATGATGACAGTTGAGACAGGTGATGTTGGTGGTGGTTAGGGCCAGAAGACATTTTGACATCAGAACAGCGTGGTAGGTAAGCTCCCTGCTCAATCTGACCTGTGTGTGGCCATGTGTGAGAAAAAGCCACTTCCCTGGGAACCTGAAACCTCAGGTGGGGAAAAGAGAAATACTAGGCCAACCTTCCTGCGGAGAAGATGCCCTTTTTTGGTCATAGGAGCTGAAGGACTCCTCTTTCCTGTCGACTTGGGAAGCTGGCAGCCAGCACAGGCGTGGAGATGGAGGTGGCCACACTGTTCCAGGCATGAGGGCTGCAGGGACGGCAGGAAACAAATGTTTTGTCCACCCCATAGCCTGGCTGGCTGATCCCTCATCAGCTTTCTCCCTGCACCCACTGGTCTGGACTCTCTGGGTCTCCAAGCCAGCCACACCCTCATTCCCTGTCCTTATGTCTCCACCCTGCCTTCATCTGCCTTCTCCGTATTTGCCGTATTTGCCACGCACGTGCGTCCAGAGAATCTGCTCCTCCCTATACCTGAGGGCCTCGCCTTGCATGAGCTTCCGACCGTGCTCTAAATGTAGCCCAGCTCTGCTACACAGAGGCCTTCAGGCCTCTCTGCTGGAGGTGACCTTTTGGAGCGGGAATTACCATGCCCAGCTCAAGGCAGCTTTCACTGGGCGCATCAGGCGACCCTAGAGTGAAGGACGGGTGGCACTGCTGTCACCCAGGGGCCACAGCTTTTCGTCAGGTGCCACTTGGCATGTGACCACTGAACGGTCCCCAGCATCATCACCACCTGGGGTTCATCAGAATGCAAATTCTCAAACTACACTGGAAACCTACTGATTCAGAATGGAAGTGACCTACGCCCTGCAAGCTGTCCAGTCCCTCTTCTGCTGACTCCAGTCTGAGAAGCCTGTGTCCACAGTGCTGAGGCCAACTCCATCCTAAGCTGTCCCCGGCCTGCTGGTGCAGGTGGGGGTAGGAGCCTTGGGTGACTGTCTTTAAGCACCAGTGGCCCTCCCCAGCCCAGGCTGTAATAGGAAGTACTTCCTTCCCTATGGCCACCTCCTACATCCAGATGTGGCCTCTGAGTGAGGGTCTCCTAGGGTGGTGCTGTGCCTGCTGGGGGGAGGGAGGGGAGCAGTAACTGGGGCAAGGGGAGGGGCAGGGAGACAAGCTCTTCTTGGTAGCTTTTGGATTATCTTTCAGCAGCTGGGTTAAAAATAAGGTTGGTAGTTCTGGAATGGCACAGGGACATCACTCAGCACGGCCACTTTGGGGAGCATTTACCACCCCCCACCAGACATCACCTCTTTTTCCCATCCCTAAGCTCCAAGCTGTTTGATCAGAGCCACTATTTTTCCCTGTTGCCCACTCCACATATGAGTGGCTTCTTGGAGCCAAAGGAGGATGGATGTGCTCTGACTCCAGGACTTAGGTTGGTCTGTTCCCCAGCCTGGAAGGCCCTTCCGCCGCCCCCCCCCATGCTCAAGACCCACGTCCGTGCATTGGTTCGCTCACTTACTACAACTTTTTGGAGTGTCCTCATGAGCCAGGCACTATTCTGGGCCCCCTCAAACACAACCGCTAATAGAAAACCTTGAACCCCTCTTAAAGTTAGTGCAGGATTTGGCCAAATTCAGCCTCTGGTTAAATATAGCCTCTGCCTGTTTTTTGTATTACTCTGGCTAAAAATGGTTGTTTTATTAAGTGGTTGGAAAAAAAATAACGAAGGGGTAATATTTTCTAACGCGGGAAAATGGTCCGGGATCCAAACGTCATTGGTGTCTGTATAAAGTTTCAGTGGAGTGCAGCCACACCCACTCGTTTGTGTACTGTCTGGGGTTAGGTGGTTGCCATAGAGACGGTATGATGAGCAGAGCTAGAAGAATTTCCCTTCTGGTCTGTTACAGAAAAGTCTGCAGCCCTCTGTTTTAATGAAGAAGCAAACGTTTCTGTTCCTGAGATCACCAACGTTCATTTGGCTATCTGAAGAGCACTTTGCACCCGGTTTGTGCCATGGACAGTCACGAGCTTCACGGGGTGCGGTCACGTTCTAGGGATCCAACCATCCCGCCCACCAGGTGACCCTGGCACACATCGGAAACACTACAGCAGGAAGCAAGTCCTTAAGGTAGTCGGCTAAGTGGCTGCTGAGTGGGCCCACTTGGTAGAGTGCCTGCTGGGTGAGCTTTTGGATCTCCAGCACCCGCCTTAAAAATTAGGCTCAGTGGTGTATGTCTGTACCCAGCACTGGAAAGGCAGAGACAGATGGGTCCAGGGGCCTGCTGGCCAGCCACTCTAGCCAAATTGGTGAGTTCCAGCTTCAGGGTCTCAAAAAATAAAAAATAAACTAAATAAAATGGGTTTTCTGCTTCCGCCTTTATACAGGTCCCAAGGGGTGAATCCAGGTCCCTGGACTTGTACCCAAAGCACCTTTACTTGCTGAGCCACCTAGCCAACTTTTCACTTTCTTAATGGGACTCTTTGAAGCACAAAAGCCTCAAGCTGTAATGAGGTTCAATACCTTTTTCTCTTGTTATTTGGACTTTTGGTGTCCTATCTAAGGTTTTTACCTAAACCAAGGTCACAAAGAGTTCCTCTTATATTTTCTTCTACATTTTTCACAGTTTTCATTTTCCTAGTTAGAGATGTGAGAATTGTTTCTAATAAGAAAAAAATGACAAAGAAATTAAGGGTTCACGCCGCTTCTAAGACAGATCCTGCCACTGAGGAAGAGAGAGGTCAGTCCCTTACCCATTTGTTATTAAAGTGAAAGCTGGACCATACATGGCCTCTGCTCTAGGAAGATGAGGAGTCTCGGGGGAGAGAAAAGACAAGGTGAAAAGTCTTAAGAGTGGAATGAATGGGAGGGCTGCTGGGAGGAGAAGGCCCCCTGGGCGGGTTACACGGCCATAGCTGGCAATTTATTATTCCTATTTTATAATATGTAAACACGTATATAAGCTTATTTCCTTAGTTCTATATTCTATATTTTAAAGATATATTTTACAAATATTATATATCATAGAATAGCACTAATTCCCTGCAGAAGAAAATTGGGAAGCAAGTAGTTTTATAAGGAAAAAAAATTGTCACTTGTATTTTAGTGTTTGGAGGTATTAAGAGCAAAGGTGTAAGACTGAGTGGCTTAAAGTTCCTGTGCCCTGATTTTTTTTTCAGCTGTAAAATGGTGATATAAACAGCCCAGAGTCATAGCATGGAGTTGCTGAGTTATGCAGCAATATACAGAAACCAGTTGGAATGGGGCGGACCCTGTTATGATTATCTCAGTTATCAACTTGATGAGATCTAGAACCGCATGGGAGGCAAATCTCTGAGCACACCTGTATGGTTGATTCTCCTGATCAGGTTAATGAAGGCAGGAAAACCTGCCCCCTAGAGGTGGTGCCATTCCCTGGGCTTGGCTTCCAGCCCACGTAAAAAGCAGGACCCAAGCTGAGCATTCATACTCTGTTTCCTGACTATGGATGTAATATGGCTAGCCACTTCAGGCTCCTGCTGCCTTGACTCCCCGCGCCCCCATGATGGACTGTACCCTCAAACCAAGAGCCAAAATAAACCCCTTCTCCTTCCAGTTGCATTTGCTGGGATGTTTTATCATAGTGCCTGGAAAAGGAACTAAGACACCAGCACAGAGCAGATCTCATGTAAGTGTTTGCAGCCTTCGAATGTGGATATTTAAAGTGGGCATCAGAGGTGACATTAGGGGTGTGGGCTCCAAGTTTATGTGATACCTGCCCTCCCAGGCACTAGGCAGAACCTCCCCACTGTGAAACTCATCCTGAATCCCCCAGGATAGAGGATGCCTCCAGATCATGTTTGATGTCTCCTTACAAGAGGAATCTCCTGTACATAATCTGCTCCAGCGCGTGGGAGGGTGAAGGAGAGGTGGTCCTTCCAGCCTTAGACTAAGAGTTGGCTCGCTGGGAGATTAACTGTATCCCAGCCACTCGTTTTACTCAGGAGCCTGAAAAAAAAATAGTCCTAAAGATCCACCTCCTAATCACAGAACACCTGTGAGCATCCCCTTAACTGGCAAACAGGCCTGGCAATGTGAGACGGAGACTGTGTTGGGTTGGGTAGGTCCTACATCTAATCCCAAGTACAATAAGCCACACTAGGAAGAACTGACAATGGAGGAGGAATTGATGTATGGGAACCAGAGAAGTGCCCTAAGGATGCAGGAAGGGCCATGAGCCAAGTGTCATGGAGATGACCATTTGAAGCTGGAAGGCAACAACTGGGCTCTCCTTCCAGGACACTTAGTAGCCAGCTCTGCTAACACTCGACTTCAGCCCAGCTCCAGAACTGAAGGGAAGAATCTTCAGTCTCAAGTTGGCTGTCATTGATTCTAGCAGCAATAGGAAGCTACAACTCCTATGGTTGCAGTCATCTTTGAGACACCCCAGTTCACTGCATAAGAAGTGCTGGCACAGAAGATCATTCCCCTAAAGCTTGCAGCTTGAGAGAGCCAGGGCTGCCCAGAATGGAGCCCAGGTTCCCAGCACTGAAGTCCTCAAGTGTGCTGTTTTGTTTCCAATAGTTCCCCTCCAGTCACAATCTACAACAGCCAGCAGTTGAAAGTGGCTTTAAGCCAATCTCTCCCTTTGGGAGCTTTGTGTAGACCCTATGTCCCTGCAGCTGGTCTGAACGGGTGGTCACCAGAAGGGCCCCTCGCCTCTCTGTGGGGCTAGTAGTTCCTGGTAGACTGTGGGCCACACTTTGGCAACTAGAGAAGCCACAGCAGGGGATCTTGGGCCTGCAAGCCCACCAGAACTTGCTGTGCAAAGGACAGAGGTCTTTGGAGTCTCTCAGGGAACCTCCCTGTAGTGATATTTTATTTGTATTTTAATAAATAAAGTTTGCCTGAAGTTTAGAGAGTAAAAAAGCCGCCCTGGTCAGCCTTACAGCCCAGGCAGTGATGTCACACACCTTTAATCCCAGTAGCCACACTAGTTTGCCATAGACACTGGGCGGCAGTGGTGCGCACCTTTAATCCCAGCACTAGAGAGGAATATAAATCGGGAGGAGACAGCTCTCACACAGTCTCATTCTGAGACTCCCAGAGGCAGGATCGCCATTTCAGACTGAGGTCGAGGTAGATGTTAAGAGCCAGAGGCTGGCTGTTTTGCTTTTCTGACCTTTGGGTTGAACCCCAATTTCTGTCTCTGGGTGTTTATTAATCATTTTAATCATTAATTCCCTTCCAAAACAATTCACTCATGAGCCAAGGTTCAGCAGCAGGACGTTTGCCGAGTACGTACCAAGCCTCAGTTTCCAGCACAAGCACCAAATGAAAAAAACAAAAAAACTGGTGCACTCATTTTGTTTTGTTTTTTGAGGCAGGGTCTCTCTATGTCCTCCTGGTTCTGTAGACCAGGCTGACCTTGAACACGCAGAGATCTCCTGCCTCTCGAGTGAGTTACCATGCCTGGTCCAGACTTCCAATTTTTAGATGACATTTTATAAATGACTGGAAGAGAAACCCTCGAAGCAGCAGCGTTCAAAAGCCACCATGCACGAACCAATAGATGCACTTGTTTTGGAATCTGCCTTCCTAGTGTGTTCATTCTGGCACTGGTTTGCGAATAGGGCTGTGAACACAAAGACTTAACTGAGCCATCAAGGTTAAGACTGCGGAGTCTATGACCGTGTGATCTGGATTTGAATCCCAGACCCCACCCTTCCTAGCTGTGTGACACTGTACAAGTCACTTAATCTCTCTGCATTCCTCTTCTGAAAACTGAGGGTACAGGGCAGATTTCTCGGATGGCTCCTGAAAGTCACACCCTTGTGTAATTCCCTCCCTTTGAATGTGATCTAGTGGTTTACTCTAACAAACAAGATCTTCCCAAAGTGATGATGCTCCTTGGGTATAAATTTATATAGACTGTCATTCCTCTCTGGCTTGCAATGCTCCCTAACAGGTGGGTAGGCTGGGTTAGCCAGCCCACACACACCAGCAGGAAAGGGGCTGGAATTCCATTGTGACTCTCACCAAAATTAGATGGGAGGGTCGGCGATGCTTACTTACACAGCAGCATAGCAAGCCATACAGCAGCGAGTATGAGCGCCCCCTTGGGCTTGTGGGCTGGCACAGAAGGCCTTCCACAAACGGTGGCCGCCGTTTTTTGCTGACAAGACGCTTTGCCTCCTCAAGGGTTGAACTTGTCACACCCTGAGGTGTCTGGGTCTTCTGGGATCCTCTATCCCAGAGCTTGCTGACTTAGCTCCGATTGTGCTCAGCCTGCCCCACCCACCTGGTGAGGGTGAGGCGTCCTGCCGTGGCAACCCGCAGATCCAAGTCAGCAGACGTCTCCTGCCTAAATAAGGACAAGGCGCCCAGGAGCTTTCTCCCTGAGGAATGTGACAGCTGAGCCCTCCCCAGTCTGCACCCCCCCGCCCCCCCCCCGCCTCCGGCCCCTCCCCAGGTGGAGCTCAGCTGTGGTATTCCAGCTTTCTCCAGAGCAGCCCCCAATGGCACCAACACCATCCCCCAGCCCCATCCCAGAGTGAATGGAAACTGATAAGGACTCTGGGAGGAATTCCAAGCAGCTCCCTTTCCTCCTGGGGCCTGGCAGCCCATATCCCCAGCACCTCCACTGAGACCCTGCAGGAAGAAGCGCCCTGAGGGGTCCCTCCCACCCCTAACCAGAAATCTTGCTCCTTGTCACAAAGGCTGTTCCAGTGACTACCAGAGCAGGCCGTGCCAGGCACCAGGCTCCAGAAGAGACACCCACCATCACTACCTCTCAGCCACAGAACCGCTCAACAGCTATGATGATGAGTGTGTCCCTGTATCCCGGGATGTGGTAAAGCCCACAGCCACTATGGGTACAGTGTCAGGGGATCAGGGGACCTATCCCAGAGGTTTCTGCTGAGGGAGGGTTTGAACAGGAAAACTCTGGTGACACGAGGCCTGGGTTACAGCCCCTCCCTACCTTTTTAATTCTTTCTTCTATTCTTTTAATCACATTTATTTACTAGCTGACTGGCTTTCTTTTTCTTTTTGCGTGTGTGTATGTACACATGTGTTACAAGTGTATGCATTCAAGTGAATCTTTGTGTGTGCTCACAGAGGCTAAAGGACAACCCCATCTGTCATTCCTCAGTTGCCACCTACTTTTTTTGAGATAGGCTCTCTCATTGGCCTGGAAGTCCCCAGAGTATGCTAGGCTGGTTTGTCAGTGAGCCCCCCTTGGAGGGAGGGCTGCCTGTCACCTCTTTTCCCAAACTGGTATTATAAGTACACTGCCACACCCTTGTGTTGTTGGTCTGCTTTTGTTAGATTTATTCAGTTTTTATACATGTGTTACCTGCATGCACATGTACCTACACCACTGCTGTGCCTGGTGCCCACAGAGGTCAGAAATGGGCACCTAATTCTCCTGGAACTGGAGTTATAGATGGTTATGAACCACTGTGTGTTTTCTAATAGTTGAACTCAGGTCCTCTGGAAGAGCAGTGAGTGCTCTTATCTTAACCCCTGAGCCACAGCTATAGTGACGGAGCCATCTCCCCAGCCCACAGCTACAGTGATGGAGCCATCTCCCCAGCCCACAGCTATAGTAACGGAGCCATCTCCCCAGCCCACAGCTATAGTGACGGAGCCATCTCCCCAGCCCACAGCTACAGTGATGGAGCCATCTTCCCAGCCCACACCCCTACTTTTTCCTAGTCTATGACTCTGAATGACTTGCCTTACTGTCTGTGTCTTGGTTTCTCCATTGTAAAATGGGGGAAATCCCAAAGTCTTGGTATCTGGGGGTCCAGAGACTTTATAATTCTAAGCAGCTATGAGCGTGTACACCTGGAGCCAGCCAGGACCACCCCAGGCCTAGGGACTCTACCACACCAGCAAGGCCACTAAGGCCAGATATTACCCTGTCTCTCTCACAGCTATAACCCCTGCATCACTGAATGCTGTGCCCAGCACACAGTAGGTCTACAACTGCATTCATGTACATTACACCCAACGCATAATAGTTGTGCACAGGTTGAGGTTTTGCTTGTTGTAACAGATTTGACTCTCAAATTTCCCGGGAAGAATAACCTCACACAGTGAAGTCATTTAAAACCAGTAAGATTAAGGAGTTTGAGACGGCAATTTAGAAACATTTGCTGAGCCCTTCAAGAGGTTATGAGCCTGGGCCTGGAGTGGTAGAAAGAAGGAACAAGAGGTGTCCTAATGGGAAAAGACAAAGAAGCGACGGGTTCGATGCCTGGTGACCAAACAAGGCTAGTTAAATAATGAGGAAGGATGTGGAGGGCCTGAGATGCTATGGGCAAGCGGTGGGGCCTTGGGTAAGGCTAGCGGTATATTCATAGGAACAAGTCAGATGGGAGTGAGCACTCAGGGGGAGAAGGGGAACAAATAGGACAAGAGTAGAGAGGTGGGCTGAGGGGGACATGCTAGGCCCATGGGGGATAATGGCTACAGATATAGGTCTGGGGCCAGGTGCCAGTCCCTACTCCACCCAGCTGCCAAATTTGGCTGGATTTGTGGTTCTGCTCCCCACAATAGGAAGCTGGATCGCCCCAAACACAGTGAGGCAAAGTCTACAAGATTTTGCTCACTCAGTAAATGGCTTGCCTCAGAGGTACAAAGACCCGAGTTACATTCCCCCAGCACTCACGTAATAATGCCAGGTGTGGCAGCTCACCACGTTTGTCAAATGGCTGAAGAAGGTGAGCAGTTCACAAACCCATCTCCACTTCTTCCTGGGCACGCATCTAGACTGTCTCCGAGCACCCTTTACAGGCTGTGTGACTATCTCTGGCCAACAGAATGTGAGAGAATATAATCTAGCTGCTTCCCAGCCTAGCAAATAAAATCCTTTCACGGGTATCCTGGAGTGTGTTTTCTCTTTTTACCAGCAACAGAGAATGAGACCTTAGAAGCAGAAATACAAGGATCCTGGTCCTTGAATTGTCAAATGGAAGAAGGGCTTCACATGAGCAAGAAGTAAGCTTGTGATGATCTGCCTGACGTTTGGGCTTGTCCCTTATGTAGCACAAGCAAGGGGATAAAATAAAAAATGAGGCTAGAATGGCCTCCACTCTAGAGACTCTTGTTCTGGTGCTCCAAGCAGGCTTTGACCATGAGAGGAACTGCACAAGGAACAGAACAAGAGCACAGCTCCTGTCTTCAGATGAGATTCTGGTGGACACCGTTTGTCTGAATATCTGTCCTTCTGTAAGAACGCCCAAGACCCGCTAAGAACTGGTCACTGTGGGTGCCTGCTGTATGCTGGGGCTCCTCTTGCCCAAAGCCTCCAAAAGTCTAGTTCCCTGAGGACAGGCCCTTATAAATCTAGCTCTTATAGGACATGCCCCTTACAAAAACTGATACCCACCCTACTCCCCACTCTAGTCCTTAGAGAGAACGAGGGGTAGGAGAAATCTTTCTGGCCAGTGTTTCGTGCGCGTGCGTGCGTGCGTGCGTGTGTGTGTGTGCGTGTGTGTGTTGGGTATGTGTATATGTCCAAGTCAGTGCATGTGTTCATGCATGGGTAATTCAGAGGAGGACATCGGTGTCCTCCTCTGTCACTCTCCGTCTTATTTCCATCAAATAGAGTCCCCCACTGAGCCTGGAGCTAGGCTGCCAATCATAGAGCCCCAGTGGGCCTACAGTTTCCTCTTCTCCTCACAGTGCTCAGTTCCAGTTGCTCATGCAGCCAAGTGCAGGGCTGGGGATTTCAACCAGGCCCTCATGCTTGTGGAACAAGAGCATTTACCCACTGAGCGTTTCCCAAGCCCCCCAGGACTCTCCTGGTGGAGCCAAGAATGATCAATAGTTCAAGGCCATTCATTAAGTAGAATTGTTAAAATTCCATTTCTTTCTTTCTGGTTGTTTATTTTTTAAAACAGAGTTCTGTGTAGCCCAGGCTGGCCTTCAATTCGCTATGTACTGGAGAGTGGCCTCGAACCCCTGGTTCTCCTGCTTCCACCTGTCGGGTGCTAGGATTACAGCATCTGCCATCAGGCTTGTCTTAAAAGTCAGTGGAGCCTGTCACGGCAACTCACTAATCCCAACACTGCAGGTGCCGAGACAAAATGATTACAAGTTCAAGGCTAGTCTGGACTATATATTGAGTCCCAAGCCAGTTTGGTCTACAAAGTGAGATTGTGTCTCAAAAGCCAAAAGGAAAAAAAAATCAATTTCAATCATCCTGATCATATCAGTAAGAAGTCTCATTTGGTGCTCTTATTCTCTCTCTCTCTCTCTCTCTCTCTCTCTCTCTCTCTCTCTCTCTCTTTCTCTCTCTCTCTTTCTCTCCACCCCTATCTGTCTGTTTTGTCTTGTTACTGGGGATACAGCCTTCTCATTAACTCTGGGGTGCTCCCCAGCAGGTTTTCTTTCCAAAAGCCCCCGGAGTCCACACTCTGTCTCTGAGCTACATGCCACCCAACCCCCTGAAGCCAGAGCTTTGAGTAAATCAGCGAAGGATGGCTTTGCGGCATCTTACCTTGCTGCATTATTTTTTTCCTTTTGGCTACTAGAATTTTACTTACGGTTTTATAAAGTTCTTTTTATCACAAGTAGTCTAGGTTTAAGAAATCCAAAATACGTTTAGATAGTAAGGGATGACCCACCCAGATGGTAGGTAGATACGACATTCTTTGGGACAGTACCTAGCCTCTGGAAACCTTGCTTTAGCTTCGCGTCTAGTCACAGGTACAGTCCCTCAATTCTATCTCTGCTGAAGTCGTGTTCCAGGGAAGCCAGGGTAAACAGTGGCTGTGCAAGGCTGGGATGTGGCAAAAGCCAAACAAGGAAGTGAATCAAGAACAGGTTTTGTTGTCGTTTCTCCCCCACGGATGCAAAACAGAGACTCCCGAGAAAAAGAATCCCACCGAGAGTCACAAAGTTACCAGACATCTATCTGCAACCAATGGTGGAAGCATCCCTCCGGAACATGAGTCGGAATGACAAACTGGTACCACCCCTACAGAGAGCCCTGCATCCAGCAACTACGCTTAGAGGAGAGTTCTAGAAGTTTGCTGGCTCATAGGAGAAGTGATGTGTGCACCGCTGACCTGACTCAGCAAACCACACTCAACACATTTAATAAGAAATAATGAATTACATGGGAGTTTGAAATAATCAGGGAGCCTTTATCACACACACACACACAAAAAAAAAACACTCTTGTCCCTAATACGTGCGGAGCAAAGAATAAAAAGTTGGAAACAGTACATATAATGGGCAACGTTCGTGTGAGAAAGAAGTTATGGGGCTGAAGAAATGGCTCAGATCTTCCAGAGGACGGGAATTGGTTCCCAACACCCACATCAGGAGTCTCACGACTGCCTATAAACATCTGTCTGCTACTTTACCCAGGGGCTCAGGAGCCATCTATGGACTTGAGTTCCTCTTCTGGCCACCTACATACATGTGGGACACACACACATACACATAAAAAAACAACAAAGAAGAAAGTAAGTCTGTAAATACACACTTTCTTAGAGCTGGTTGGCGCACTCCACCTTCAATGCGTAGAGAAAGGAATCCACAAACAGCAGCGGCCAGTGACGAGGAGCAGCAGCGAAGACAAGAAGAGGCAGACTAAGTTTAGAACCAAATGAATGTCACACACACAGACACACACACACACGGCCTCACTTGTACTAGGGAAGTGTTCTACCATTGAACTACAGCCCCAGTTCTATTGGGATTTTGGGGTGTGTGCATGGTTTGGAGGGTTTGGGGAGGGTTGTTGTTTCAGCCTTGGTTTTTGGAGACAGGGTTTCTCTGTGTAGCCCCAACTGTCCTGGAACTCACTTTTCAAACTGACCTCAAATTCACAGAAATCCACCTGCCTCTGCCTCCCAAGTACTGGCATTAAAGGTGTGCGCCACTACCACCTGGCTCTATGGTTTTTGTTTCTGTTTTTTGAAGGGGGAAATTCTGAGGGCCACTCAGTGTGTCTTTCTGTAGGATACATATCTCTACCTGCTCCAGCTGCTCTTCAAAAGAGAACTCAGCGAGGGTGGAGGGCACCAAGTGAGCCTCTGAGAAATTCTCTTCCAGATGACCCACTCCTTGGCATCTGTCCTCAACCTGGGGATCGGAGTCCTATGCCCCCCACTCAGGCCTGACCAAACTCATGTCGGGCCACAGCAAGCCCTGTGAGGTTACAAGTCACAGCTTAGATGCCGGGCTGCCACGACCTTGTGCTAATTCCCCTTCCCAGACAGGAATGCGGGAAGCCTGGGCTGATGGGGAGGGCGCTTCAGCAGTTAAGGCAACAAGACAGTGTGAGGGATGTGGTTTGCCCGTGGGTGGCTTTGGAGATGGGCCCCATGCAGCCCCTCCTATCTGTGGTCTCACACCACACCCTCCTCAAGGTAGCAGGAGACAGGTTCTACTGGGGTGACTATTGGGAATGTGAGACGCTGGGGTTTGTACGGAGGAGAGCTCACCCCGTTCTGGACTCTGGCTCTGCAGTCAGTACCAGCAGTAGGAAGATAAGGGTTATAATAATAATAAAAAAGCAGTTGTTCTGTGCCAAGCACTCACACAGCTATCTTGGTGTGCCCTTACAATACCCGAGGCTCCCAGATCAATTTCTCCCGCCTTCCACAGCTGGGGAAACCAAGGCTCAGGGAAAGAGCTTGCCTAGGGAGCGAGTGTTAGCCAACCCCAAAGCCTGCACCCCTGAGAGTAAGTGCTGTGCCTCTACTCAGGAAGGTGGGGAATGGACAGGAACTTGAAACCAGGGACATTGTGATGGCACAGAAGACATATGAGTGCAGGAGGCTGGAGACAGAAGACCCCAGGTTACGTCTAGGACTCTGCAGGGGTGCCGGGGCAGATGTTAGTGGCTCACCCATGCTCCCTTTCTTCCCTACCAGCAGAAGCCTGTCATCAGTGTTCCATCTGCCTAAAAACATCTTTGCATCCAGCTTAAAAAAAAAAAACAAAAAAAAAAACAAAAAAAAAAAACAGACCTTGGGATGGGGCAATACCAAGGTTTAGAGGTGGGTGGCGGTGCTGTCTTTACCCAAGGACAGAAGCTGTGTCCTCTTCCTTCTCTTCCTTGCTCTTCCTTCTCTTCTCAGTGACAAGGGTGCTTGTCTCAGTTTTAAGTGTGAAGCTGAAAGCTACTCTCTAAGGACGGCGGGAGGGTGAGACAATGAAATGGGTCACCGAGGAAGTACTAGAGTGGCCACAAGCCCCAGGGAAGGCACCAGCAGCAGCCCCAACGACCCACCTGGCTGACCCAAGTCTCAGGGAGCAGAGCCAGGATCTGTAGGAAGAATTCACGGGAGTGCAGAAAGGCTAGCCTAGAGGATCCCAGAGCCAAGGGGCCCAAAGTTGGTCTCAGCCATCTCCCGTAGTGCTGAGCTTCCATGACAGCAGAGGTAGAGGCAGTGAGCGGAGGCCACTTGGCAAGGGTGGTGGGAAAGGCATTCTGATTTTGGCTGGGGCTGCTCCTAATGGCCTTGCACGCTTCAGTCACACACACCTTTGGAGGTGAGGAAAGGGCCCTGCAGTGTGCGCCCAGTTCCGTACAGCGTACAGTGATGGCCTGCAGTGACCTGCACGGCCACAGAAAAGCACTGCCCAACAAAACTGGGAGCAGTTAAAATGTTTACCATCTGTGCTGCCCAAAGCGGCAGCTAGCAAGCCCTTGAAACGTGCCTACCACAGCTAGGGAGTGGAGCTTTTCATCGATTTAATTAAAATAGCTACTTGTGAGGACGAAGGAGATGGCTTAATTGGTAAAGCGCTTGCCTGGCAAGCATGAGGCCCTGACTTCAACCCTCAGCAATCTATGTTAACAAGCCAGGTGTGGTGGCAAAAGCCCGTGATTTCAGCAATGGATGAGCAGAGCCAGGTGGGTCCTGAGGCTCGTGGGTCTGCCAGCCTAGCCTGCGCAGGAAGCTTCGGACCAGTGAATGACCCTGCCTCAGAAAAGGTGGATGCCTCCTGAGGAGCTGTACCCAAGGCTGACCACTGGCTTCTGCCTGCACATAAACACCTGTACACCTACACACGTGTGCAGCCACGTGAACATGCATCTGCTTGTACATACATACCTACACACACACACACACACACACACACACACACACACACTACATGTGGTCAGCAGACAAGGCTGTCCTTTCTTTCCACCCCTGCCTCTGCTTCTGCTCTTCCTTCCCTTTCCCTCCAGCCACACAGCGCCTCCCTGCCTGCCTCATTTCCAAGATCCCACTCAGTTCCAGGCACATACACGGTCGCATGCCTATGACATTACCTTGCCCTTCCCTCTCTCTGCACACAGCCTGCTCTTCCTAGACTGTCCACTGACTGATTCACTCAGTCCGATGTCTCTGCTTAACTGCTTTCTCAGTGAGGGCCTCCCTGGTCACTACATTTCTGTAACAAAGAAGGAAGTCTCGGATCTTCAGGCTTTCTTCCTCAAGCCTGGCACACAGTAGGTTCTCCATAAACGTGCTTTTAAGCCACACCCAGGGGCCGCCTTCTTCTTCTTCTTCTTCTTCTTCTTCTTCTTCTTCTTCTTCTTCTTCTTCTTCTTCTTCTCCTTCTCCTTCTCCTCCTCCTTCTCCTCCTCCTCCTCCTCCTCCTCCTCCTCCTCCTCCTCCTTCTTCTTCTTTTGGTTTGTTGAGACAGGGTTTCTCTGTACAGCCTTGGAACCTGTCCTAGAACTTGCTCTGTAGACCAAGTTGGCCTTGAACTCACAGAGATCTGCCTACCTCTGCCTCCCAAATGCTGGGATTAAAGGCATGTGCCACAACTAATGGCCAGTGAGATAATTTCTAATCCATGGAAGATTTAGTAAATGAGAGATGGGAAGTCAGGGTCCACCTGTCAGGAAAAAGATTCTGGTGGTCCCAGTGTTTCAACCAAGTCTAATACCCGCAGTCTGCAACATTAACTCAGTCACACAAGCTTGTACTGGCTGGTCCCTCTTCCCAGTCTCACTCCTCCCACTCCCTCTCATCTCCTTCCTCAAATTATCTCCCAAATAAATTGCATGAACCAAACCCTTGTCTCTGGCTCCACCTTCTATAGTATAGAGGTTAAGGGCCCCGCAAATGTCGGGCTCACCAGAGTGGACAGGCTGGTATTGGTAGGGACTCACTCTGGCTGCACCCAGCAGCAAGAGGAGTGAAGAGCCAAGAGGGACCTTTAAGGGGACAAGGAGACGGGGTTGGTAGTGGTGGTAACAGAAAGAATGGGCTAGAGTGGGCTTGGCAGGCCACGGTGCTGCTGAGGCCCTGCTGGGAGAGCCAGTCTTGTCCCATGCCAGCCTCTATCCCAGCCTGGCCCTGGAGACCTGCTGCAGAGGTTATTTTTAGAGAGTTGGGTGTTTGCTCGGAGGATTTGAGGCCCGGCTTTATTTTTAACTTCTTTCCTGTGGCAGGGCATGACTTCTCTGAACTAAGGATGGGAAGTGGAAGGCCAGCTGTGGAAACCCAGCATGGCAAAAGACAAAATGACACGTGGAGCAGAAGGAAGCCTGAAGTCAGAGCCAGCTGGTTTCAGCAACTCCACCGCCTCGGTGTCAGGGAGGTAGGAGGGTGATGAAAACTGCCTTGGCCTCTACTCCCTGAGCACCCACAGGACTCCATGGCCACGCAGAGACGCCCACAGCATCCCTAACTCTTGTCATCCTGCTATCACCCCAGGAGGCAGGGCTGGGGTTGCCCCATTTTACGGACAACGCAGGTGAGGTGAGGAGCAGGATAGGCACCTAGTTCCTCAGTATTCCTGGCTTATGCTGCCACCGGTTCCGCCAGACTGAGCATGGCCAGGCAGTCAACACTGGCCCACGACAACAGAGCAACCCTAACACCTAAAAGCTAAGAGGCTGTCTCCTCTGCAGAGTGAGTGAACTCAATGTGGCTGCTGTCTGGTGGGTGTCCACGGCTTCCGTCAGCTGTGAGAGATGTGTGGCTAAGATCTCTCCGTGAGAATGACGTAGACAAGGGCTCTCAGCGTGGAGCCCGACTGTGGGCTCCCCCACTTTATACTGAGATAGTGTCCTGGACTTGTCACGTGACTGAACACCTTCCAGGTCCTCTCTCCAGCCCACAAAGTCAATTCTCTCCTGACCTCTAGCTTATAGAGGGCACACTGGGAAGGAAGGTTACAGAGAGGCCCTGTAATCAGTATGTTGGACTGCAGGCCAAGCCTCTAGACCCTGACTGTGACCTTGAGTTCTTGGGCTTTCCTCTTGTGACAGGCACGGCGCCTTCATCTACACTCCCAATTCCAGCATTCTGACATCCGGCTCCTTCCAGTGCTGACCCCTAAGTCCCTGGAGCTCAGCTGAGGTGCCAGGGTCAGGCCAAACATGGCCTCCCCCGGAAATGGGAACACCTGAACATGTACAGGAAAGGGCCCTTTTCTCCTGAAGGTATAGACTGCCTGCCTGTCCATTCTCTGAATTTTCTAGTCAGGCTAAAAAATAAGGTAGAAAGGCCCTTTGGCTGTCTTGAAGCCCAGTTCATAGGGCTGGGGGTAGGGAGGCGAAGTCTCTCTTTCCCCCGCCACAGGCCCCAATCCTTTGTTAGAACCATTTATGTGCCCAGAACCAACTGAAGCTTCACGAAGGCATCCCCCTTCTGATCGCCACCTCGGCCCTATCCACTTAGACCTAGCCACCACACACCCTGGCTGGGCCCCTACCCCTTCCCAGCCTAGCACACCACACACCCTGGTCAGGCCCCTACCCCTTCCCAGCCTAGCACACCACACACCCTGGTCAGGCCCCTACCCCTTCCCAGCCTAGCACACCACACACTCTGGTCAGGTCTGTACCCCTTCCCAGCCTAGCACACCACACACCCTGGTCAGGCCCCTACCCCTTCCCAGCCTAGCACACCACACACCCTGGTCAGGTCCATACCCCTTCCCAGGTCTCAGCTTCCCCATTGTGAACCCAGAATACCGGGCTTCATTTCTTTGAGGAAAGATTCAAACTAGATGTTTGCCTGGGTTTTCTGCTCACCAAGCTTGGAAGGTTTCCTAATTCTCTCAGTCTCAAAGCCACAGCTGCCTCATGTATCCCGCGGGAGTCCCACCCTGACAACTCAGGACATTCCACCCACCACCGTCTTCAGTCTCTCTGGGTGGCAAAGGGATTTTGTCCATCTGGTGAGTCACAAGGGAAGGACTCAGGGAATGGAAGGGCTCTGAGCTGGAACCTGTCCGCCATTCCAACCCATTTCTGGGGAGGCTGACACTTGACTGATGGAACCTTCGAAGTACCAGGAATGTCAGGAGACAAGCCACAGAGAAGATGCCACGCAGCTGTCTGTGGGGGTGCTGAAAGTGGTCCTGAGAGCATGACATGCAGTCTTGTCCTCAAATAACTGACAAAGAAGCTAAAGGAGAAATACATGGTGTTGGCACTGAGGATGAGGGCGGGGGATCCATCTGGTGAGAGCTCCTTGGAGATGATCAGGGCGGGAGCGGGGGAGGATTCTGAGGGCAAACACACACAGTGCTTAGCCCTAGAAAGTCTTCCTTTAGGCACATAACCCACCCCTGCAACAATTGTTCTTAAAGTATTTGTGAGATGTCAAATGACTGAAAGACACGAAATGCTCAACATCCTCAGGCCTCAGAGAAATGCAAATAAAAACAACTCCGAAATTCCATCTTACACCTGTCAGAATGGCTGAGATCAAACACACCGATGACAACTTATGCTGGAGAGATATGGGGTAAAGGGAACACTTGTCCATTGCTGGTGGGAGTGCAAACTGGTACGGCCTCTTTGGATATCAGTGTGGCGACTTCTCAGAAAATCAGGAAACAGCCTTCCTCAAGACCCAATAATACCACTTTTGGGTATATACCCAAAGGATGCTCACTCGTACCACAAGGACATGTGCTCAACTATGTTTATAGCAGCATTATTCATAATAACCAGAACCTTGAAACAACCTAGATGCCCCTCGACTGAAGAATGTAAAAATAAAATGTAGTACATTTACACAATGGAGTACTACACAGTGATTAAAAAAAATGACATCTTGAAATTTGCAAGCAAATTGATGGATCTAGGAAAAAACATATTGAGGGAGGTAACCCAGACCCAGAAAGACAAATATAATATGTACGCATAAGTGGCTTTTAGACATAAAGCAAAGAATAACCAACCTACAGTTCACAACCCCAGAGAACCTAGACAATAAAGAGGACCCTAAAGAGACATATATGAATCTACATAGGAAGGAGAAAAAGACATGATCTCCTGAGTAAATTGGGAGTGTGGGGGTCATGGAGGGAGGGGAGAGGGGAAGAGAGCAGGAAGGGAAGGGAGCAGACAAAAATGTATAGCTCAATAAAACCAATTTTAAAAAGAAAACAAATACTTGTGAGATGTGCAGGAGTGAGACGGCCATGGAGAGGGGTGATCCAGGGGTGTGTTTGTGTGTGACACCTACTCCATGCTGCCATGGACCTCACTCACCAGGAGAGCCCACTGAGGTGGCGAGCAGAAGGCAACTCCTTGTGGAAACTTGGGTGAGGCAGCTTTATACCCAAGGTCCACCATGGATTTTATGTTGTTGTTGTTGAAGACAGAGTCTTCTGCAGCCAAGGCTGCCTCCAACACACTCTGCAGCTGAGGTTACCTTGAACTTCCGTATCTTCCTGCTCAGAACCCCCCCCCCCCCGCCAAGCGCTGCGATTGCAGGCCTGTGCCACCATGCCTGGCTTATGTGGTCCTGGGAACTAAATCAGGGGCTTCACGCATGCCAGACAAGCCCTGTACTAACCGAGCTACACAACAGCTCAAATCCAAAGATACTAACTAAATGGATATTCCTGAAATGAGAGATTCATGAGCACATATTTTAACTAACACTGCTCTGTTCTACCTCTGGTAGTTGCTGAAAATCTCCTACTGCACCTAACTTGAAATTAACCTTTATTGTAGGTTCTTATATAGGGAAAGTATTAGTGTATAAGGGTCCAGTACTGTGCATGTTTGTTGCTACACCTTAGAGCATCTCCCATGGGTAAGTGGGATGTATACAGTTCCAATGAGCCCCAAGGAGGCTTGAATGTCTCTTGGAAGTTTCCTGGCTGGACCATTCCCTTAACCAGCCACTGTGAGCAAGGAGATGGGTTTTGCAGTGTGCTCACCACAACCTCATTTGTGGCCATGCAGACTTTAAATGGTTTCAGGCACTGTGAAGAAAGAAATCATGGTACCAGCAAATTAATGGGGGTGGATGTCACTTAGCTCCTGGAAAGCTCTCAGAACATTATTAAGGCAACTGTAGTTATGAAAAACAGAACCAAACAAGAGCAGAGAGGCAAATGGAAGAATTTTCCCAGTGAACTCTTGACAGTGGTCCCTTTGGAGGCAGCTGGGGTAGGAGGGATTTTTTTTTTAATTTTTTTTTAGTATTCTGCCCTTTCTAAAATGTTAATGAGTGTGCTGTAGAACAATGTTTAATATGGGAAAAGTGGGGTGGAAAGACAGCCTCATCAGTAAAGGGCCTGCCATGTATACATAAGAGCCCCAGGGGCATTTACGGCACCTGCATGTAAGCCAGGCGTGGTGGTACCTAGCACCTGCATAAGTAAGGAATCCTCCCATGCGAATGTGAGCACTGTGGGTGTGAGCACCATGGATATGAGCACCGTGGGTGTGAGCACCGTGGATGTGATCACTGAGGATGTGAGCACCGTGGCTGTGAGCACTGTGACTGTGAGCACCGTGGCTGTGAGCACAATGGGTATGAGCACTATGAGTGTGAACACCGTGGATGTGATCACTGAGGCTGTGAGCACCGTGGCTGTGAGCACCATGGCTGTGAGCACCGTGGGTGTGAACACCGTGGATGTGATCACTGAGGCTGTGAGCACCATGGCTGTGAGCACCGTGGGTGTGAACACCGTGGATGTGATCACTGAGGCTGTGAGCACCGTGGCTGTGAGCACCATGGGTGTGAACACCATGGATGTGATCACTGAGGATGTGAGCACCGTGGCTGTGAGCACCATGGGTGTGAGCACAGTGGATGTAAGCACTATGGGTGTGAGAATCGTGGATGTGAGCTCCATGGCTGTGAGCACTATGGGTGTGAGCACCGTGGCTGTGAGCACCGTGGATGTGAGCACCATGGGTGTGAGCACAGTGGATGTAAGCACTATGGGTGTGAGCACCGTGGCTGTGAGCTCCATGGCTGTGAGCACCACGGCTGTGGGTACCGTGGCTGTGAGCACCGTGGCTGTGGGTATCGTGGCTGTGAGCACCGTGGCTGTGGGCACCGTGGCTGTGGGTATCGTGGCTGTGAGCACCGTGGTGTTTGGTTGAAGATGTGCTGTGCCTCTCCCTGCTGCTTCAGTTTCTCTTCTCTCACCACGTCCTTCAGGGTGTCTCCTCTCCTCTCCACCCCTCTCCTGTTCTGGGACTAAGTTCTCTGATCTATCATGCAAAGAATTTAAGATTTCATTATGTGGCTTCATGGGAAACAATATGAAGTATATAGACCCTCTTAGTAAGAGTTCATGCCAGAGAAGTTGCTCCTGAATCTATTTTAGATAAAAGTTACCAGAAAGGTAGAAATCAGGAGAAAGAATATATAGGAAACAAGTTAAATAGTAGCGTAAGAAATCCAATTGAGCCTGATGGTGGTGGCGCCCGCCTTTAATCCCAGCACTCGGGAGGCAGAGGCAGGCGGATCTCTGTGAGTTTGGTCTACATGGTGAGTTCCAGGACAGCTAGAGCTACATAGCGAGACCTTGTCTCAAAAAAAAAAAAAAAACAACAACAACAACAATAAAAAAAACAGAGTTTTGGATTAGACAATGTTTTCTCAGGTAGCAAAAGAAAAAAAAAGTAGATAAGCTAACATCATAAAAGTTAAAAACTTGAGTGCTTCAAAGGGCGCTATCACTAAAGTAAGAACTCTGTACACTAATTTTAAACATTAGAGAAAAATAAAAACAAAATGGAAAGAGTTGAGCGTGTGGCACACACTGGTGACACCAGGAGACTTTAGAAGCAAGGTTACAAATTCAAGGCCACCCTGGGCAATTTAGTGAGGTCTCATTACAAAATCAAATAAAGACAAGGCTGGGAGTGTAGCCATCTCAGTGGCAGACACTGGCCTAGGCCACACACTATGTTCAGTCCTCACTGCAAGAGCCAGGCAGGAAACAATCCACAGAATGGGAAAAATATTTGTAAATCAAGAAAATTGTGTCTGATAAGGGTTTATGTTCAGACTCCATTAAAAAAATCTTTACAGCTTAATTAAAAAGAAAAGGCACAGACAGATGTGATGACACAGTCTGTGATGGCAGCACCCTGGAGTCTAAAGTGGGAAGTTTACAAATTCAAGGCCAGCCTGGGGATTTTGGGCAAGATTCAGTCTCAAGAAGTCAGGGTTGGGGGTGGGGAGAGAACCCAGCTAAAAATGGAAAAATAGATATTTCTTTGAAGAAAATATACAAGGAGACAAAGAGCTCAAGAAAGTTGACCAGCCTCCTCAGTCATCCCAGAGATGCTAATCAAAACCATGCTGACACATCTCCTCTATGCAAACCAGATATGAAGCGTGTTGGCTAAAACCAAAACAAAAAATGTGATGCAAAGTAGCCACATATATGCATATGTAATTATGTTTTTTCTAGGATCCACCTTTTAAAAAGTAAAAGGAAACAGGTAAAATTAATATCAAAAGTCTATTTTCCCTTAATACAAGATATCTAAAATACAGCCATTTCAACATGTAATCAGTATTATGTATGCACAAGTGTGCGCACCATCTACATGTGTGTACATGCATGTGGATGCCAGGAGTCAATCTCAGGTTAGTCCCTCAGGAGCTGCCCGCCATGTCTTTTGAGACAGGATCTGTTAGTGGGACCTTGGGCTCCCTGATTAGCTGGGTGGCTGGCCAGAGAGCCCCAGGGATGAGTCTTTCTCTACCTCCCCAGTGCTGGGATTACAAATTCATGCAAATATGATGTGTGTGTCTATGTATGCATGTCTCTGTGTGTGTTTTATGTGTGCACATTTGTATATATGTGTGTGTGTATGTATGTATATGTGTGTGCTTTATGTATGTCTGTGTGTGTGTGTGTCTGTGGGTATATTGTGTTTCTATGTGTCTGTATGTGTGTGTCTGTAGGTGTATGTCTGTGTGTGTGTCTGTGTATGTATATGTATGTGTGTGTCTGTGAATGTATTTGGATGTTTGTGTCTGTGTATGTATATATGTGTGTATATGTATGTGTGTGTTTGTGTGTGCATGTGTCTGTGTATATATGTATGTCTGTGTGTATGTGTGCATATGTGTGTGCTAGAGATCAAACTCAGCTCTTCGTGTTTGCACAGCAAGTACTTTATCAACTGAACCATATTCCTAGTCTTCAATAATTTATATATATATACATATATATATTTAAAATTTTAGCAACTTACTTTGCCTTCTTTTTTCAGTAAGTCTCTAAGATCCGGTGTACATTTTCCACTTGTCAGTTGAGACTAAATACATCTCATGGGCCCCACAGCCCATGACAAGAGTATAGCACACTGAGCAAGGAAAGTCTAGAATCTTTTTCTGTCTATTGCCCATTCTAAAGGGGTGAGATGTGTAGGTTTCCTTCCTTTGCCTGGGAGAGATGTCCTGGTTAGGGATGCTGAGCTGATGTTTATATCCAAGTCCAGAGTCAAGAGCTAGATGCTACAGAGGACTGAAGCCCAGCCCTCCTGAGCCCCAGGAGGCTGTTGGTTGCTGGAACTGCTTCCTGTCCCTCTGCATCACCAAAGCCCCAGGGAGTGGGGAGCCTTCAAGGAAGATGCTGCAATCCTATGTTTGCTCCTAACCCAAAGACTCCCTTAATTGGAAATTCTGCTGGGCTTGAATTGGAGCCCGAGCCACTCCCATTCAGGGTCTCAGCTGCCTATTCTCTACTGCTTCTAGCTCTCCCCAGAGCTTCCTGCAAACAGCCAGCATAGCTGTACATAGGAGAGGCTAGGTACCAGTTTCTCATTCCAGAAGCACAGGCCAGCTGCAGGGCCTGGGGACCTCCTCGGTGACAGTGCCACGCATTCAGATGCAAGGGTGCTTGCAAGGACAAGGGCAGGGAAAGTAAGAGAGCAGACAGGAGTATCTCTGCTCCACAGGGAGAGTTTAGGGAAAGCGCTTGTCACCCAGCATCCTCTGCTTTGTCTTTAAAACTGACAATGCCTTCCACTGCTTGCTGCTCCATGCCAATCAGTAGCTCCTTTCCTCTATGAGGCATGAGGATCCCATAGTCAGAGTGGAGAAGGTCACACAGCTGGTACAAGGGGCAGGGCATTATCTCAAGGTCTTTCTGAACCTGTTTGTATTCTGTCCACAGGTGATCCAAAATAGCCTTGGCTCCCACCTGGCACAACCATTGGCGGGACTGAGAATTGATTGGGATTGGGATGCATGATGGGAAATTTCCAAAGAAGCAATAAAGAAACTATGTTAAAAATAATTTTTTAAAAAAAGGAAGGAAGGAACAAATGAATGAATGGAAAAAAGAAGAGAGAAGAAGGAAGGAAAGAAAGAGAGAGAGAGAGGGAGGGAGAGAGGGAGGGAAGGATGAATGAATGAATATGGGCATGTTGTAGGAAAATTCAAACGAATTCTAGAGTTTTAGTGGATGATAACATGCTGATGCATGTCTGTGTGTGTTCATGCAGATACACACATGCATGCAGATGCATATACCCATGTGTGCATATGTGCAGAAGTCAGCAGACATCAGATGTTGCTTTTCAGCCAGCAGCTGCTTGGCTGGCCAGTAAGCCCCAAGAATGCACCTGTCTCCACCTCCACCTGATGATGTACAAGGATATCATCATATCTGGCTTGTTTGCTTGGGGTTTTTTGTTTTGTTTTGTTTTCTTGTGAGTTCTGGAGATGAAACTCCCATCCTTATGCCCAGTCAAGCACTTCACTGACTGAGCTAACCCTGTGCCTCTGGTTTGATAAATGCACTGTAATACTCTGAGAAGTCAACACTGGAGATCAGGCAGAAGGATATGGGAGCTCTTTGCACCTCGCAATTTTCATTTTTTTAAGATTTATTTGACTTGTAATTGTATGTGAGAGGGGTGTGTGTATGTCTGCTGACTTGAGTAGAGGACACAAGATTCCCTGGGGCTGGAATTATAGAAGGTCATGTTCCTGCCTGATCTGGGTGCTGGGAACTAGACATGGGTGCTGGGAACTAAACTTGGGTGCTGGGAACTGAACTCTTGTCCTCAGCAAGAACTGAGCCACTGAGCCACCTCTTCAACCCCTTCTTCACAACTTTTCTATAAACTTAAAATTATCCCAACATGAAAGTTTGGTTTTCCCCACAAGGGCTCCCTTTACTTCATAATAGTGTTCATAGTTGGACAAAAAAATTGTATGGTCTCCTGCTCATAGGTCTGATCTGCCTCAGTCTGTCTGTGAGGCTATAGCATAATACCTCAGACTGCACAGTTTATAGCCACAGGAAGTTATTGCTCACCATTCTGAAGACAGACAAGTTGAAACAAGTCCAGCATTAGATAAGACCATTCTCTTTCATAATGGCATCTTGCACACTCTAGTCTTTGAAGGAGATATAGGCTGGATTATGTGATGTTAGAAGCAAACGAGGGGTGGAGAACTCAGTCAGAAAGTGATTGTCACATAAACATGTGGGTCTAAGTTTGAACTCTAGCACCCATGTAAAAAGTCAGGCATGATGGCTCATGTTTATGATTCAAACACTGGGGAGGCAAAATCAGGAGGATCTCTGGGACTCTCTGGGCAGCCAGCAAGCTCTGGGGCCTAGTGGGAAATCCTGTTCTAAGAGGCAAGGAGGATGGATAGCTCCTAAGAAATGACACCCAAGGTTGATCTCTGGCTTCCACAAGCCCTCTGCACACATGTTTGTGTACATGCAACACACACACTCAGAGGAAGGGTGAAGCAAACACATCCTTTTCTAAAGGCATTAGTCCCACCCATGAGAGCAGAACATTGGTGACTCAAACACTTCTCAAAACTCCCTGCCTCTTGATACTATTAGTACAGTGTGGTGACAAATAAAGCTTGCCTGAAGAGCAGAGTGCGGACCTAAGCCACTAGTTAGCCATAGAGACCAGGCAGTGGTGGCACACACCTTTAATCCCAGCACTCAGGAGGCAGAGGCAGAAGGATCTCTGTGAGCTCAAGGCCACCCTGGGCTACACTAGATTGATCCAGTCTCAAAGAGAAACAGAGCCAGGCAGAGGTGGCTCACACCTTTAATCCCAGTACTTGGAAGGTGGAGACAGGAGTGATATGGCTGGGCAGGGAGAGGAATAGAAGGTGGGAGGAGACGGGAGCTTAAGGGATTCAGTGTGAGGACTGGTAGAGACAAGATACCCCATTCAATCTAAAGATTTCATAGAGGTAAGAAGTAGTGTCTGGCTGCTCTGTTTCTCCGATCTTTCAGCCTTCACCCCCTAATATCTCACTCCGAGTTTTTATTATTAAGACCAATTAGAGATTTGCAACGATACAGCAATTACACTTCCCCATGAGTTCAGATGGAAGAAACATTCTAACCGTAGAGGCTTTAAGCAAGAAGTCTCAAGAAAACCGCCATTAGTTTCTTTCATGTTTTGCAGTACTAACTGCTACATTCACAACCATTTGAAGTTTAAGGCTGTGCAAGTTAAAGCTTTGGAATCAGAAGGCTCAGGCTTAAGACTTGTGCTTGCTTTCTTCGTGGTATTGGGCACTGTTATGGTTTGAAGCGGAAATGTCCCCACAGGCTCATGTTCTAAAGATATTTATGTATTATTTTGTGTGCATGTACGGGCACCTCAGTATATATGTGCACTACATTCATACATGAGCCTGCACTGTCAGAAGGTGTCGCATCCCCTGGAACTAGAGTTGCAGGCAGTTGTGAATGCTGGGAACCAAAGCCAGGTCCTCTGCAAAGCAGTGAACACTCTCTACTGTGAGCCACCTCTCCAACCACCACGCTCTTTAAATGCCTGCTCTCCAGCTGGTGGTACTATTTTGGAAAGGGTTGGAGGTGAGGCCTAGCTGGTAAAAGGTCACTAGGTGCAGAGTACTCTTAGCCCACTTCCTGCCTCACTCTCTGCTTCCGGGTCCATGCAGGAACAGCCGATGCCTCTACCACACACTCTGGCCACCATGAACTGAGCTGCTCTGCCATGCCTTCCCTTTCACAACAGACTGAAACCCTCAAAGCTGGGTGAAACAAAACCACATCTTCCTTGTTTCTGTCACATAATGGTATCACCGTGACACAGAAAGTGAGGAATGCACTTTGTATTCTTTGAGCTCAGTTTCACATCTGTCAAATCTGTTGAATGTCAGTGACTATGGACATTGTTGTGCCTGAACGTGGTGTTTGCACTGTTGTGAGTACTATAATGAAGCTCCCAGATTCTGCCTCGGGATCCAAGGCCTTCCTTCTCACACCCTCGTCACTTGGAGAACCACAGACTACCAACCCTCTCCAGGGATTGACCTGAGCCGAAGGGAGTTGCCGAGCCCCCAGCCCACACTCCTTTCTGGAGAAGAGTCTACATTCTACATAGAGGGGTTGGTCCAACTCCCTCATCCCAGTAGGGATGACATCCCTCTGCAGAGCACCCCACGTGGCTGATGGAAGTCTTTGTGGAGACCTCATTGCTGCGCAACCTCTCCTTCAGCCCCATCCGGCTTCTTCCCTTCTTCATTCTAAGAGTGCTCCCCATAAACATCTTCCTGCATTTGGATCTCCATCTGAGAGTCTGCTTCCAGGGGACTCACCGGGAGCACTTTGCCTGCGCTGGCTTTGTCAACCCTCAGAACAGCCCTGTTTGTACAGATGAGGCTCCTTGGCCTTGAGAAGAAAACACAATTGGCCAAAGATGGACAACTAAGAAATGGTGACACCACGTGATAAAACACAAACCTTCTGGGCAAGTGGCAGTAAGGACAACGCTCCTTACTGCTCTGAGCCTCATTTAGCTCGTCTGAAATAGCACAAGAAACTCTGGAAGGTGACTAAAGGCATGGGAGGGTCAATCTTGTCTAATACACACTGGAAGACGTTAGAACTCCATCTGCTTTAGAACGAGAAGACATCGGGGGATGGAATATAGATGATAGGGGGGTGGTAAGCAGGGAAAAGGGCAAACATAGCAGGCAGGCTGGATAGGTAAGCAGGGCTGAGTGAATGGATGTGTGGCCAATGGTTGGATGGAAGTATGGTTAGGTGTGGAGGTGGCAGATGACTGGATGGTGGCGGGGTCATTGAGTGAGTGCCATAGATATTTGTAGGAGTAAAAAGTGTGGCTGGGTTGCTGAATAAATGGAAGTAGCTGGAAACAATGTGGTGGGTGAATAGACGAACCCATTACTGCTTTTTACAATGGGCAAAATAGTTAAGTAAATAAAGATGATTGGTGGATGGGGGATGGACAAGTGGTCAAACAGACGTGTGGGTAGTTGGATCAGTGGTTGTGTAGATGATTAGGCAGCCAGAGGGGTGAAAGGGAGTGGAGAATTCATTGTGTGGGTGAAGGTGAGTGTGGTTGTGTAGATGGATGCTTGCTCAGGTAGATATTAAGGAGATTGCGTGACCAGAAGTGGTTGGATGGATGGAGGCTCTGAGTGTTAGAGAAGCTGTGAAGGGATTGGAGGGATGTCTGGGTGGGTGACTGCTGGGTTTGATGAAGATGGATAGATGGATGGATGGATGGATGGATGGATGGATGGATGGATGGATGGATGGATGGATGGGTGATTGGGTGAATGAGTGTATGGTGGTGTAGGTGGGTGATTGCATATAGCATGGATGAATGGATGACTGCTGACCAGAGAGACATGGCTATTAGATGGGTTGTGTGAGAATAAGATATGCCAAGGGCTGGGATTGGTGGGCGGCAGCTGCTGGAGTGGATGGCTGAGGCATGATGTGTAGACAACTAGATGCATGGGTGACTCGCACAGTAGAGAAATTTAGGACTAGACTTGGCTCAGGCCCCCCCTAGGCTGCGGGTCCCACCAGGTTCTTACCTAGAAGCTGCGATCTCAGCCTTCTGGCGAGCGATGGCAGCTGCACGCTGTGCGCCCTCAACGCCATGCTCCACCTTCTGGCGTACCTTGTTGCTCTTGAGCGGCAGCACGCGGCGCTTGGTGCCCTTGACCAGCACGTTGTGGCGGTACTTGCCCTCCTCGCGGTGGCCGTCGGGCAGCGTGGTACGGCCATAGCCGTGGCGCAGGTTGTCCAGCCACTCGCCCTCGTAGCGCAAGCCGCTGGAGCGTTCGCTCACGCCAAAGCCTGAGCGCTTGTCGTTCTTCCATTCGCCCATGTAGGTCTCGGTGGTGGTGGCGTCGATGTCGGCGTCAAAGGGCGCGGCCGCATCGTCGGGACCCTCGGCGCCCTCGGCCAGGCTGCCGGTGGACGCGGCATCGCTGGCGCCTGAGCTCATCTCGCTCTTAAGGAAACTCAAGCGACTGCGCTGGCTGCCCAGCGACGTGCGCGACTCTGAGCGTCGCAGCCGACCCAGTAGCGCGCCACGTGTGAACAGCCCCGGGGGACGCGCAGCCTCGGCGGTGGCTAGCAGG
Organism: Ondatra zibethicus; assembly: GCA_004026605.1. Lineage (NCBI taxonomy): Eukaryota > Metazoa > Chordata > Mammalia > Rodentia > Cricetidae > Ondatra > Ondatra zibethicus. The sequence continues at coordinate 91,581 of PVIU01002719.1, read as the reverse complement.
CTGAGCGCAAAGCCACCACGCGGTACCGGGGGCGAGGGCAGCACTGGCCCGTCCGCGGCCGGCGAGTCCGGAGCCACCGTGCCATTGCTGTGCTCGCTGCGCAACGAAGACAGCGATGTGCGCAGCGGGGAGCGCACCACCACCGCCATCCCATAGGGCACACTTTGGCGCACGCCGTAGCCATGCCGCATGCCGTTGGTGAACTGGCCTTGGTAGGTCCCTGCGGGGCGAAGAGAGCTGTGTCAGTGGGTTAAAGAGGCTCGGTGACCCCCCTCCCCCACGGACAAGACAGAGTGGGGTCCAGAGAGAGAAGAAACTATTGAAGGAACAAGGAATGCACACTGCTGTGCCGACCTGGAAGGTGGCCTCAGTAAGATACAGGTAGGAACCCTAGCATCTGACCTGAGTCATGGTCACAGCAGGATGGGATCCAGAGGACAGTTTGGCTATAGGAGGGATAAGCATGTTGTTGTGTGTGCCTGGAAAGTGGCCTCAGGAGGCTACAGGCAGGATCAGATGTGGGCAAGGCCAGAGGGCACCATGACAGGGCTGGGCCATCAGAGGGACAGAGTGCTTGCCCCCGTGTGTACCTGAGAATACAAGTATGTCAGAGCACATTCCAGTGGGAAGCCAGAGTGGGAGGTGTGACCACCAACACTGGTGGGTAATGTGAGTCAGAGAATAAATGTGATTAGTCAAGGTCACGGTACTGGGTGACGTAAAAGGAAGATGCCAGTTCAGGAGCAAACCTGTCAGAAGAAATTTGTGGAATGGTATGAACACTCCCCCCGTGGGAACATGCGAAGGTCACAGGTATGCAACCGAGTGGGAGGTGTGTGAATCAGTGTGTTCCAGTGCAGTTATCTGAGCAGGTCAGGCTGGGAATTCTACTTGGATGCATGCCCAGAGTTTGGATTACACGGACGGACGATAGCTCTGTGTAGCACTGTGGTTGATGTGGAGGGTTGGTGCAAGACAGTGTGCACACAGCCTGTCTGAGGGCTTGTGGGAAAAGCACAGTGGAGATAACTTAAGCCTGTGGGTGCTGTCCTGGGTCAGAACTGCAAGGAAAAGTGGGATCAGGTGATCAGGGGTGGAAGAGGGGAAGGGATGTGAAAAGGCAAGACCCCACTGGTATACAGAAAAAGAATGCACAGCTGTCCTTCTGTCCAAGGTGGGGTGACTAGTGAGGGCCATGAACAGATAAGACAGCAAGTTTACAGAGCAGAGTGAATGTTGAGAAGTGTGTGTGTGTGTGTGTGTGTAAGAGTCTTGTGTGCAGGCATGTGTCTTTTGACTACATGAGATCACAGGTGTGACAGTTTGCAGACAGGAAGCCAAGTGCCAATAGTCCCATGGAAGTGACATTACGAATGTACATGGAGTTCTGAGAGTGCCGGGCCACCTGAGTGTAGTATTTTAATAAATAAAGTTTGCCTGAAGATCAAAGAATAAAACAGCCACATAGGCAGGATGAGACAGGAACTCTCTCTTTCAGTCTGAAGATTTCATAGAGGTAAGAGCTCTCTAGTAGCTTGGCTGCTTTTCTTTTCTGATCTTCAGGTTGAATCCCAATAACTGTCTCTGGGTTTTTATTATTCATGCTACAGTTGGCGCCCAATGTTTGGGGTATGAATTCATGAAAAAGCCATTTGCCTGTGACTTTTCAGCCATCGTGGACCAGAGCTGCACGTGGGGCTCCAGCGCCATCCACTAGGCTTTCTTTTCTTTCTTCCCCAAACCTCTGAGTAAGTTTGGGATTTTCCTGTTGTAGCCTCTCTGAACCAGCCTCCAGCTGCCCCCCCCCAAACTCCAGAAGCACCTGGGCTCCAAATGCCGCAGGATTCGCCCATCCTAGATTGACAGCCCCACATGCTCTTTCCGAACAGTCCCCTACACGGATTTTCAGACAGCCGTCTTTCCCACCCCCCCCCGACTCTCTCTCTCTCTCCACCATGGGTTGCAGGTTGTCCCTGGATCCCCTTCTCTGGTACTGCCATTCTAGGTAGCTGCCTTGAAATCCAGTCAGGCTTTTACTGCTCTACACAGCAGCAATCGGCCTCACATCTTCACCAACATTGTCGGCAGATTTGGTGAGACGATGAGGAATTCTTTTTTTTTAATTGATATTTATTAGTTCTACATTTTCCTCTGCTCCCCTCCCTGCCTCTCCCCTCCCCCTTCAATCCTCCCCCAGGGTCCCCGACAATGGGGAATTCTTAAAGGAAGGGGAACTAGTTAAAAGAGAGAACAAGTACAAGGCGGGGGCACTTGTAACGGTGTGTGGGGGTGCTTGTGGAAGACCCAGTGCACCCATTGGTGATATGTGCAGGAGCTGCCGGCAGCCAAGGGCCCATGTGGATACGTGTAGTCTAGCTCATAGAGGAGTGAGTGTATATCAGCAGGCTACTCAAGTCTTGTACAAGTGGAAAGGCATATAGTCTCTAAGGACTGCCTCCACCCTTGCTATGTGACCTTAGCCAACTAACGTGACCTCTCTGTGCCTCAGCTTCCCTATCTGTCAGAAAGAGTGATCACCTCTTGATTCATAGGGTTCAGGCTTAAATGAGTCTCTAACTCTGGAAAACTGAAAGAAAAGATACGTGCTTGATGCGGTGGCTAGAATAAGTTGTGCTGGTACGTAAGGTCACCTGAGCTCTGTGAAGAAGCTGACACAAAGCTACACCCACACTAACCCCAGGGCTCCACCCTCACTGGTTCCATGCTGATGACATCATCTAATGCTTTATCGCCCCTGTGTATGTCCTGCTGACCTCCGATAATATTCCTGGCCCCAGTTCCAGATGTCAGCCTGGAGACAGATGTCCGCTAGATGTCACGTGCACACACATCACACACACACACACACCACATACACACTACCTTCTTAGTCTTTCCCACGGTAGCACTGAAAGCCAGTCCTCTGCCTCTTCCTCTTAAGCTGCCATGCCCATCAGTACTGTGACATCAATGTCACCACCCTGAAGTGGCGAGTCAGAGCCTTTGCTGCATCTTAAGAGTTCCTCACATATCTGTGTGGTGAAGGCTTGGTCTCCATTATGACTGTGTTCCGAGGAGGAGCCTTTAAGGGGTGGGGCCTAGTCAGAGGTCATGGGGGTGCGTCCTTCCTTCCTCTTCCACCATGAGGAGCACATCACAATATAGACCTAAAAGTGAAAGGGCCACCAGACTGGGGACAAGAACATCCCCCAACCAGAACCTTTCAAACCTGCTGCAACCTTCAAGATGTGAAAGAAAGGAAGGACACGCCCCTGTGACCTAAAAACCTCCTGCTAGGCCCCGCCTCCTAAAGGCTCCATGACCAACGTTGATGGCTTTCATTTAAATAAATAAATAAAACAAAAAATTCAGAAAACAGACAACAACAACACCCAGGAGTGTTTTTTAAAAACTCCACCGGGAAATACGCGAGTGGCTCTAGAGTCCAGCCCCTCTCAGAATCCTCACTTGGACCGGGTGGCACTTAGAGCCACTGTTCGCTATCCTCTGCCAGCAACTGGCAAGCACATCAGAGGGGTTCTGTCCAAACATGCGGAAAGACTGCCCCATTCTGGCCCTTCTCACTCCAAGGAGTGAGGCTGAGGCCCGTAGGGACCCACTCAACCCTCCCTAGGTTCATCCCCTCCATGTCTCTGTTCTCACCGCCACCCTCCGCTCTAGGCTTAGGGGCTTCTTGGGTGTTCCTCGTCCATACCAGCAGTGGTCCTCCTCAGAACTGTCTCTGACCAGAACGTTCTTCCCTCAGGTACCCACATGGTTCACTCCTGTCTACAAGCCCTCACTCCTGCCTGATGGAGTGATGGACTGATGTCCTGCCTTCCCACAGGAGGTTTCAATCCCCATGTTTGCTTCTGTCTTCCTTGTAACATATATAGACAACAGACCGGCTTTTTTCTCTTTGGTGCATTGCCGTCCCTGGCAGGAAGCTCCACAAGGGCAAGGAGTCCCATCAATTTTGTTTATTGCAGAGTCCTCAGCGCCTGGAAGAATGAGGACTAGAACCAGACACTTAATACAAATATTTTGTTCAACTGTATGGGATGTGTCTCTTCTACAACTTTTATTCTCTTTTTGCTTTAACTGTGAAAAAAGCCTGGAGAAAAGCTAAGGCTCGGCAAGCATGAAAGACACAGAAGATGACGTAGCTCCTGTGTCACCAGTCGAAGCTCCATACCTAGCTACATTCTTTCTGCTTCTCCAAGGGGGGGGGGGTCAGCGGGCAGCAGGGGGGTCAGCGGGCAGCAGGGGGGTCAGCGGGCAGCAGGGGGTCAGCGGGCAGCAGGGGGGGTCAGCGGGCAGCAGGGAAATGGGTGTGAACAGGGCAGAGATGCTGGGAAATGGGGGCAGAGAGGATATCTAATCTCCAGGTTGGAGAGGTTTGTGAAATTGAATCCAGCAACCTACCTGCAACTAAAATTTGGCCTGAGATGGGCTGACGGGGTCCCTTTAAGCCCAAGAAAATCTGAGACTGCAACAGAGAGCCGCTCTTGGCCACCAGTTGGAAATGAAACAGTATGGCTATATTAGGAAACTTACAGGCATGTAGTAAGAGCCACCAACACCCAGGGGAGATTGATAGTGACAGGGCCCTGGGAAGGAGGATAAAGCTATTGAAGGGCCATCTCTCTGTGTGTCTAAGGCAGGGCGGTCCTCCCTGGGGACAGGAGGCCCACATCTGCAGACAGAAGCTTCCCGACAGCTAGGTGGCTGACAGTGCCGGGGGCTTCCTTGGCTGCCTGGCGATCCTTGCCGGGCTTTCCATTATTCTAGCAGGCCCACCGAGGTCCCCAGAAGCCACACAGCCTGGCACGGCCACCTCAGTTTGCCTTGCTCTCTAGCCACTTTTCTTCCTACCTCACACCTTTGCATATACTTCTTTTTATTTTTCTTTTGGTTTTGTTGTTGCTGCCATTGTTTGCTATAAGGTCTTACTATATGGACCAGGTTGGCTTTGAACTCGCAGAGATCCACCTCCCAAATGCTGAGGTTAAAGGCATGTGCCACCATGCCCAGCAATGTTGGGAGTGGTTATTTATATTTTGTGCACATGAGCTTATTGCCTGCATGTATGCTGTGTGCCATGTGCATGCTGTGCCCACAGAGGCCAGAAGAAGGCATCAAACCCCCTGGGGCTGGAGTTCTAGAGGACTGTGGTACTAAGAGGGCATGGGTCCTCTGGAAAAGCAGCCAGTGCACTTAACCACCAACTCTCCAGCCTTCTTTTGTTTTTTGAGACAGGCTCTTACACTATTGCCTAAGCTGTCTTGGAGCTCACTATACAGCCCAGACTAGCTTCAAACTCCTGGCAATTCTCCTGCCTCAGCCTCCAAATTGCTGAGGTTACAGCCACGGGCTGCCCTGTCCCCAGGTCATTTGTTCTTTCTTGGCCTGCTGTTCTCCTCCCTCTCCCATGTCCATCTTTGACACTTCAAACTTGAGTTTACATGTGAAATCATCCAGGGAGAGTTCTGGAACCCCTTCCTCAGATGTAACCCATTCTTAAGGCTTTCCCCGAGTGCTGGTGAACAAGCGTGGTGATTGGTTCCCTGTAAGCCTTCCCTCCCCTGTAGGACTCTAGCTTCTAGGCAGAAAGGAGCAGTGTTGAGCTCATTCCCACGACATTCCCAGCATCCTGCACAGTTCCTAGGTCCAAAGAGGCCATAGGCAAACAGCTGATATACAACTATGTTTTCCTGACCATGCTGTTAGGTTGGCCTAGAAACAGGACCCACATCCCACTTTTTTCTCAAACCAGCATGAAAGAGGCACTATAAGCAGCTCTATATTAGCTCTAGATTCAGCAGTAGGAATCCTGGGAAAGATGGGATACCTGGGAAATATGGCCACAGCCATAACCGTAGTGCATGTCTCCCAGACAGACGGAGCCTGCTCATCACCCCCTCCCTGCTGTTGCTCTTCTCATTTAGTTTGGAATAATATGGATTCCAGCCTTAGCCCTGACCTTGAGTGGTTCTGAAACCCACATGAGTTACTTAAGCCTGCAGAGTCTCGTTTCTGTCCTGTGAAGTGGAAGGGATGAGACTTGCTTCACTGACTGCCTCTAAGTACGTGTACAGGGCCATGTAGTCATTATTCCAGGTGCCAGAGATCCAGCAGTGACCGAAATAAACATTGTCTCTGTCCATGAGAGTGTGGGCTCCAGTATCAGGGATGGACCACAGCCTTCTGGCCCGGGATTCAACTGGTCTCACACACACACACACACAGACACACACACACAGACACACAGAGAGAGAGAGAGAGAGAGAGAGAGAGAGAGAGAGAGAGAGAGAGCAGTGGTCCAGGGGAGAGGTGAGACTCAAAGTCTAGAGAGCTGTAGAGTGGGGAAGGCAGTTGACTGAAGGTTAGAGGAGGCATGTAGGAGGCAGCTGGCAGAGATGGCACACAGGGAGTACTCTGTAGGAGCTGGTGGGCAGGAAGTGCCCCTTGAACGCTAGCTCTTTTTGCCCCCTGTGCTAGGGATGGAACCCATGTCGCGTGTTGCTAGTCACATGCTCTAAGCACTGAGCTACCCCTACCCCGCAAAGGCCAGCTTTTTGGCAGGTCAGAGTCTTTGCTCAGAAATGCTGGCCCAGAAAGGATTAACTGTAAAGATGAGCCAGAGCCAGGAAGGACAGAGAGAACCCAGGAAGAGATGGAGGCCAGCTCCAGTTTTCTGCCTCCCCGTGGTTTCACATAGGAAAAGCTTGTGCCCCATTCCCACCACTGGGTCTCTGCTCTCACTGTCCCCTCTGCCAGACGCAGCATGGTTAGCTCTTCTTCCTTCTGATGTCTGCACACGCTACATTTTCTGGGGACCTTTCTCCAGTCACTAGACCCCCTTGTCCTTCTACTTTCCCTTTAGGTTGCCTTTCACTCTTCCACACAGCCACTGTTGAACTCAGATCTACTTAGAACCCATGTTCTTATAGGCAAGGCAACATCTGCATTCCCACATACATATCCAGCACACAGCACAATGATTACATATAGAAAACACACAGCAGACACTGCCAAACGGATTGAAGGGCAAGTGGCCTTAGATGAAATTCTGAGTCTCTCTTATCAAGACAGTGATAGGCCTTTCAGGGCTCCTGTGAGTCTTACAATGGTTACTGTAGAGATTTTACCTCTCAGCAAATGTGGGCTGCCCTTACTCGATAGAAAATACACAATTTGAATCTGAAGTATCCCCCTGAAGGCTTGTGTTTTGAACATTTGATCCCCAGATATTGGTGCTTTTGGGGAGCAGGGAGCCATTAGGATGTGGGTAAAGCCCAGCTGGCAGAAGTGTGACACTAGGGACAGGGCTTGGGGCTTACACAAGGCCCCCTTGTTCCCACTCTCTGCTTCACGGCCCACTGAGAAGTTAGGAGTCTCCACCACTCTGAACTCCACTGTACCTTGTCCATGATGATGGTGGAACCCTCTGAGACCATGAGCCAAAGCAAACCTTCCATCCTTAGGTTGTCTCCCAGGCATTTTCTCATTGCAACGAGAAAAGTAACTGAGAGAGAGAATGGCTGAAACAAAAGGATCCCTCAGAGGTGACACGTCCTGCTAACACCAAGACCGTTCCAAGCAAGCCGAGAGGGCTGGTGACCCTAACTCTGGGTGACAAGGGCGCTGAGTTTGATATGCTTGTGAGCCAACTCTTTAGGAAAAGCAAACACACTTTGATTTGCGCCATTTGTCAGTGGCTAAGGTGTAAATACTCCCTCCTTGGCTGGTCAAGCTACCCAGGGTTGAACAGTTACTTTGAAAATTTCCTAAAACCATGCCCAGGGGCTCTCCCAAGCCAGTAAAAGCTGGCTCAGTGCCCATATTTAATATGCGATCTTGGGTGCATGGGTTCTACAAATATTGCCACCCGCACAGCTACAGACAACCTGGTGGGCATAAGAATCTCTGAAAGTCCTGACCGGAGCGAAACGCGGAAAGCAGTTCATCTTGACTGAGGATGCAGTCTACCTGGCTACCTCTGTCCCATCCCATGTCTACCACTGGCATTGTTCATCAGCCATGATGCTGATACTAACAGGGCCTCACTGTATCCCTTGACACATCTGTATATCACCAGTAAGTCAGTGTTGTATGGAATCAATCTGCCTTTAGGGATAAGTGTGGCCATTGAGTACGGTGGTGCACAACTTTAATCCCAGCGCTCGGGAGGCAGAGGCAGGAGATCTCTGCATTCAAGGCCAGCATGGTCTACAGAATAAGTTCCAGGAAATGTGTTAGGTCTAAGTCTCAGAGGCCCCTACAGATCCACAGGTTTGAACATCTGGTCCCTGTAACGATGCAGTGTTAGAATCCAGCTGTGGTTCAGGCCACAGCGCCTGAAGTAACCCTTCCCTCTCCTCTTGAGAATACTGACATGCACCTTGCTGAGATAGTGTCTGTTGGTCCCTAGGGAACAGACTTCCTGATATCAGTGGCTCTCACCAGAGAAGTGAGCTACTCACATCAAAGAGAGTGTTGGTGGCCACACAAGCCGTTCCTCATCCCCTTCCCTGCCTCCTGCCTGGGAATCAGAGAGTCTGGGTGTTAGGCTTATTGTGAAACCTCCCCCTTCCTCACAAAAGGATGAGAGACTCCCATTTCTACCATGTGTGCCTGGACTTCTTCCTTTCAGAGCTCTCTATCTCTGATGCTCAGAGGTCCCTGCCAGGTTGTTGTTTATCTGTGTGTAGCATTAATACCTTTTCTAATAAGCTCCTTCCTTCCCCCTATCAATTTACCTCAGTGTCCCTCTTGACCACATTCCTCTGTCCCAAACCTTCCAGCCCCCCGCTGGCAGTGCTGTCTTAGGTTTGGGGACTCAGCCAGTGGATGTTGGTTGCTTGAGACAAGCATTGCTTCTGCAACCCTTGCTTCCTTCCTATCCCCTACTACTTGATTTGCCAAGATGTGCACCTGGCAAACTCCCACTTCCACCAGCCAAGCGACTTCAGCTGCCGTGCCATCTCCACCACAACGGACTATTCCCTCTCAAACTGTGAGGTCCCCCCCCAAAAAAAAACCTCCCCTCCCTTAAGTTGCTTCTATCAGGTGTTTTGCCAAGGTGAGAGAAAAGTAACTAATACATTCCCCGACCTCTTTTTGCACTTTAGAGATGTCTTACCATGTCTACACACACACACCTTCTGTGTGTTGCAGAGAGAGCCCATACACTCATTGCAAAATACCCAAACAAATGAGCAATATGGACAGAATCTGCTGTCTCCCCAAGAGGGATGGTTGTTAGCAACACAGGTCTTTCCCGGCCATTTGCTTGCCCACGAGAGGTGGAGCCAAAGGTTCACAGTTCACCATTCAGCCACAGCTCGTGTCCCCAAGAATGGACAGAGCAGGGTAGGCATGCAATGAATTATTGCTGATAGCTTTGGCACACTTAGCGTCATGCCTTTGTTTCTTTTCCACATGCGTGTACATGGTCGATACTGACCTCTGTATACTGTGTCCACGGCTCATGCATTTCATTCAATAGTCCCTTGCTGAGCATCTGGCCAGTGTGGGTGTTTTCCCCAGAACAGTCCTGAGGCCTTGCTCTCTGCCTCACCTGCAAGGCTGGCACCCCAGTCACTTCCTTGGTTTCCAAATGCCACCATCCATCAAAGCCCCACAGTGTCTGGTTTCCTGGGATCACCAACAGACGGCCCAGAGTAGGAGAGCTGGCAGCTTTTGTGACAGCTCCCAGGAGCAGGATCAGGTTGCAGTCATAGATGCCAAGTCTCCTTAGCCTTCAGAGCTCTGCCACCCCCACAAGCAGGGCTGCTGCCCCGGATGACACCCCACAGCTTGCACAAGAAGCCGAGGATTAACTGGGCAACACTGGCTGGGTGCTGACAGCACAGGGCCTGTGGTCTGGGTGGAAGCCCCTTGGCCAGGCCTGGGTCAGCTCGACACATTGAGGGTTTCCAGCAACACTGAGGACTGTAGACTAGAGATGGCTGGGTATGCAGGGGGAGGGGGCCCACAGAAGAGGCTCTGGGTTCAGAGACAACCTATGAGAATGTCTGACAGGCATCTCTCGGCCATGTGCCAGACCCTTGGCCCCTGACCTTCACCCCAGTCATGGCTGTTTCTCCGTGGTCCACACAAAACCTGGAACATCATCACTACCTCTCTCGTTCCTCCTAGACGCTGTATCCTCAAAAACCCTGCCTGCCCCCCCCCCACAGCTCCACATCTCACCACCTCGGCGATGGTGATCCAAGCCTCTGTCCTGCTCACCTGTACCATTACATTACATTCCGACTGCATCAAACACACTAATGGGCCCGACACTACCCTGGCCTCAGATGGCCTTCTCCTAAAGACAACCCACGAAGACAAATCAAATCCTGTCACTCTTCAGCTTTGGGAGGCTGCAAGACAGCTCTGGGATACAGCTGCTTCCTGCCAAGACTGATGTCCTGAGTCCAGTCGCTGGGCTCCACACGGCAGGAGAGAAGTGACTCCAATGATTCTGTCCTCGAACCTCCACGCATGCACCGTGGTGCTTGTACACCCACACAGAATAATTATGGAAAACAGAATAAGGAAAAACATCTGTTTTCTTATTCTCATGGTGCTGACAGTGGAACCCCAGCCACTGAACTCACCGGCCCGTCACTTTCATTGTCTGCATTTTTCTAAGAGCAAAAGCCGAATCCTTACAATGGCCTACATGACCCTGCACAAAATGCCCCCTTGTCATTGCTTGAACATTACAGGGACACCATGTCCTTCTATAAATGTCCCATCAAGGGGCTGCACTGCTCATCTGCCCTGCCGCTGGAGGAAGTTACACGTAGTTGGTTGGTGAGGGAGGGTCGGGAAAGAGTCCACCTTAACTGGAAACAAACAGCAGGAATGCAGCGCCTTCCAAACAGCTCCGCAGTCCTAGACCATTCATGTGTCTCCCCCAGTGGTCAGTTAGCATGGGCTCAGGCTCCCTCATCCTAGATGCTCATCACTGCCGACAGGGAGAGCCTAGGAGGCGCTAATGCCCCTGGATGGCTTTGCCAATTGTTCCCCCACCCACACCTGGGCTCTCAGCCCTCAGCAAATGTCCCTTATATAGGAAGTAGAAGTTCCACAGAGGGGAGGGGGGACAGACCTCACTGCCTTCCTACTCTATGACCCTGGCTAGAGGAGGGGTAGGAAGGAACAAGAACAGCCCTCTGGCCTATGATAGGAAGCACCCTGCCCCCCTCACCCCACACTCAGCAGGAGTCCTCAGAAAATGAGACTGGACATTCCTTACAAGGGTGCGGCGGAGTGGAGCTGGTCTGGGGAACAGCTGCTGGGGGCACAGAATTAGCAACCCCTGGAAGTCAGCAAGGCGAGCGAATCCCCAAGGCCTGCCTTGGACAGGGCACATCTGCTGAGGCTGGGCCAGTCGGATACATGAGTCACGGAAGCAAGGCACTGAGAGGAAAGATTGCGTCCGCTTTCTCATCTCTTTGAGGGGGCTCTCCCTGCCCGGAGGACCCAGATCATACCCAATTCATACTAAGCTGCTCAGACAGCAACTTAGCCCACTGTCACACTGATCCCTGGCTGTGAACATGAGATTCTTGAGACGAGGTTAAATTATGCTGATTCTACATTTGAAATGGAGTCACACCTGGTTAGGGCCCCATCTACACTGGCAGGTCACAGGGCAGAACTGAGCTGGTCACCATCTTAGCTTATTAAGTCTTCCAAAGTCAAAGGCTGGTTCTTGTGTTCAAAAACAGTGTCTGAAAGGAAAAATGATTGAAGCTAAGCGAATTAATTCACCCTGGGGGATATGGAGGGCACCACAAGAAGGAAAGGCTATGTTCCGGCATTTTCCTGTGAGCTGGGCGCTGCACTAGGGTCCAACATTTATCATCTCATTTCGCTGGCTCTGCCGTATGTTCAGAGAAATGTTAACACTTGTGGAGGGAAAAGAGAAACAGGCGCTCAGAGAGGTTGCTTGATTTCCACACGGTTAGCGAGTGGCCTAGCTGGAGTCCAAACAGCCATCTAGATTCACTAAGACCCCTGTTCCCAAGACCCTAAGCACCATGTGTCTCCATCAAAGTCTCTTAGAATCGTTGCACATTGTTTTCAATAGCAATCAAGAGATTTTCAAATTAAAGGCCCTGCTTGTAAATCTGAAAAGCAAAAAGAGAGATTTGTTGAACGAGGTAAGAGGATTCAAGGTCAACATGATATAATTACATCGGGGCTGGAGAACTAGCTCAGCAGGTAAGAGCACAGGTCATTCTTCCAGAGGACCAGAGTTCAGTCCCCAGTACCCACTTCTGACAGCTCATAACTGTCTGTAACTCCAGTTTTAAAGGATCCAATGCCTCTGGCGTCTTCAGGAACCTGTGCTCTTGCCCATGCCCACATACTGACATTATGGTATAAGTGTGTACTTATACATAACTAACAAAATAAAATCTTTTAAAAAAGAAAATAATTATCTTTCCATAAACTAGCATCGAATGATTAGAAAAACTAAAATTTAAGGTGCCATTTACAGTGCCCCCCTCCAAAAAAGAAAGAAAGAAAGAGAAGAAATACAGGGCCAGCAAGAACTCAGCAGCTTCGGGAACTTCCATAAAGTCTGACCATCTATGTTCAATCCTTGAGACCCATGCATTAGAGGAGATAACTGACTCCAAGTTGTACCTCACACATACACGGTGGCATGTGTGTGTCCCCCACCTCAGTAAGTTAAAAAAACTCAATGATGCCTTTATAAGATGAATGTATAGGCATAACATTTTCCAAAACTGTGGGAACTGAAGAATTCAAAGCACTGCTGGGTGAAGCTGAAAAATGGGGATATATACCATGTCCATGGATTAGAAAACTCAATGTTACCAAAATGTCTGTTGACTCCAGCTGACCAGTAAATCTAACATATTGCCAATCGAAACCCAGCAGCCTTTTGTTTTAAGAAACAAAGGCTGGTTTTGTCATGAATGAATGAATGACCTGCAACAGCAGAATACTGGCTAGGAAGCTTGGAAGATTTCCTGTAATTTGGAGGCTCACCAGAGGCTATGGACAGCAGCACACACCTGTGACCCCAGCCTTTGGGCCACTAATAGCCTGGGCTACATATTGACTTCCCAGACAGCTGGGGCTACATGGTGAGACTCTATCTTAAAAGAAAGAGTTTTTAAAAACCCTATTATAAAGTTACCATAGCAAAAACAAGTTAGCATTGTCAGGAGTATAGACAAATAACAAGGGAGAAATATTCCTTTGGGGCAGAAATGGATAAGCAAGGAAGCTTAACTCATGAGAGCACATGCTTCGGGCTCAGAAAATGTAACATCTCGTCCTGCTCAGTCCTCTGCTCCACTGAGCTTACATGTTCAGAATCCACTGGACTCGATGAGTTTAAGTCACTAACTCTGAGCAAGAAAAGAAGTTAAATAAATAAGAGCAGACTGGGTCCTGAGTGCAGCAGCTTGGGCTCAGGATTCAGTTGTCAAAGATATATATGTGACAGCCTTATCTTTTCAGAGTGTGGTAATAATAATAATAATAAGAGCACATGACAAACCGTCCTGAGAACTTTACATAAGCCAGAGCATTGCCAAATGCCCCAACAAGGTAAAATAAGAAAGCCGCCACATGCCACAGAGAAAGGGGAATGATACAGAGTGTGGGTTTCCCTTCTCCATTTTTGTCATTGTGCACAGGTAAAGAACTGCAGTGCAAACACGAATCTGCCTGTGACATAACAATCATTCCAAAGGCACAGGCTAACAAGATGCCTAAATCCCTAACTGATGCACATAATGCTCTTAGCATAGAGCTTGGTACACAGTGATATGGGGAGCCTGCAGTCATTCCTACGGTCACGGTGAACGTCACAAGCATTTGACCTTGCAGGGCATAGGGAACCTAACTTAAAGTTCTGCTGCAAGCATTTGGAAATCTGTAGGTGATTCTGAAGAGTCCTAGGAAGATGCTTAAATTGCTAAGGTACTTGCTGTGTAAGCACAAGATTCTGAATCAGGATCTCCAGCCCAAAAAAGCCAGGCGTGGAGGCACGCGCCTGCAACCCTAGCTAGTCTTGCCGAAGCAAGAGCTCTGAGTACAGATACAGACTGTCTCAAAAAAGCAAAATGGATAGTGACAGAGGAAGATATTCACCATCAACTATGGCCTCCTTAAGTGCACATACATGTGCACACACAAACACGTACACACACACTATCCACATACACACACAAATAGACAAAAGATTTTGAAGGAGCTGAGGATGGTTAAGCCTCACTGACGCGTTTTGACTAGGTTTAGAATCCCCCACGAGACTGATGCTCATCTCTGGGTGCACGTCTGGGGGATGTCCACCCTGAATGTAGATGACACCTTCCCGTAGGCTGGGAGCTTTGGGGATAAAAGAAGAAAGGAGAAAGCCTCTGCTTCCTGGTCTGTGGTGTGGCGAGCAGGCTTTCAGCCCCATGTTCCCACCAATGTAAACTCGGTCACACCTTCCCTGCCATGATGGGCTGAACCCCTCTGAAACTGTGTACCAGAGTAAAGCGCTTCTCCCTTAAGCTGCTTCTATTAGCTACTGTGGTCACCAAGACATGAAAGTGGCTAACACGGAGTTTGCATGGGGCCCATGAGTCAGTGTCATTGGTCCTGTCTATTTTTGTGCCATTGACTATCATCTATTAAAATGCTTTTTAATGTCAAGCGGTGATGGCGCACGCCTTTAATCCCAGCACTCAGAAGGCAGAGGCAGGTGGATCTCTGTGAGTTTGAGGCCAGCCTGGTCTACAGAACAAGTTCCAGGACAGCCAGGGGTACACAGAAAAGGCCTGACTCAAAAAACAAACAAATCGCCGGGCGGTGGTGGCACACGCCTTTAATTCCAGCACTCGGGAGGCAGAGGCAGGCGGATCTCCATGAGTTCGAGTCCAGCCTGGTCTACAAAAGCTAGTTCCAGGACTGGCTCCAAAACTACAGAGAAACCCTGTCTCAGGAAAAAAAAATGCTTTTTAATGACACTTCATTCTTTAAAATGAATAGTATTTCATTTATTTGTTTTATGTGCATGCCACAGCATGCACACAGAGGACAGCTTTCAGGAGCCAGTTCTTTCCCCCCACAACATAAGTTCAGAGGACCAAAGCCAGGCCAGTGGACTTGGAAGAAAGCACCTTTACCCCTTTGTCACACTGGCCAGAATGTCTCATTCTTACTTGCTATGATCAAGCCCCATCTCTACTTCTCATTAACCAGAGGTCTTGGACCTATCTCAGTTTCCTCATACAATACTTCCCATAAAGTAACACGGCCATGTCTAGTACCCAGGACAGTAGCTGGCACATGCCAAGCACTGAAAAATTGCTCACTAATATTACTGTCAGTTTTATGGAAAACAATGAACCTTGGGTCCCGTCTTTCCACTGTATACTTTGTTTGCTTGTTTGAGATAAGGCTTTGTGTAGCCCAGGCTGACCTCTAGCTATATAGCCAAGGATAACCTTAAAACCCTGATCCTCCTGCCTCTTCCTCTTGAGTCTGGCATTACAGACATGTTCCTGGCTCTGTTACACACTTTGATCCCTGAGTTTATTTGTGCATGAGATTACTTTCAGAATCT
Organism: Ondatra zibethicus; assembly: GCA_004026605.1. Lineage (NCBI taxonomy): Eukaryota > Metazoa > Chordata > Mammalia > Rodentia > Cricetidae > Ondatra > Ondatra zibethicus. The sequence continues at coordinate 75,965 of PVIU01002719.1, read as the reverse complement.
GATGATTATATGAGAAAACCTCTCCCAGGGAAAGTATAGGTTGTCCACTTGAGTGTGCACACGCCCTCCCTGTGAAGGGTGTTTACGGACCTCTGAGGCCAGGCAGTGGCCCCGGGGGTCAAGAGTTTCAGAAAGCAAGGCTCACAGCCCAGCGGGTGACTTTCATCTGTAATCATCACTTGGGAGGCGGAGGACTTCAGAGTGAGACTCTGTCTCCAAAGCAGAGACAAGGAAGGGATGGAAAAAGGAGAGAAGGAGGAAGAGGAGGAAGAAGAGGAGGAAAAACAGGAGAAAGAGAAGGGGGAAGAAGGGGGAGATGAGGAAGAGAAAGAAGAGGAGGAAGAGAAGGAGGAAGAAGAAGAAAAAGAAAAGGAAGAGCCATGGTCCCAAAGGGTCCTTCATAGAGTCTGTGGGTCTCCTGGTGGGAGCAGCCTGGCAGTCAGGCAGTGAGTTACTTCTTCAGGGCTGGGGTATGTGCACAGGCTTTAAATCAGCAGCTATTTTTAGCTTTGCTTTATATGGCCAGGGCAGGAATGAGGGCTATAGCGGGGGGAGGGCACCAAGAGGCTCCAGTCCAGCGCCCTTCCCCACCCCCAGCCCTTCCCATGCCAGAGCTGAAGAACTTAACCTTGCATCAAAGCAAGGCTGGAGAGAGAGGGCGGCTGGGTGGAGGTGGGAATGGCAGGGCCTTCAAAGAAGGTGCTGGGCAACTTGCTTTAGAACAGTGACCATGGCCCTCAGTAGCAAACACTTACCACACAACACAAACACACACAGATGTTTTAAAGGCACACAGGGATACATATATGTGTCTGTACATTATACTTATGCACATGCATGTATACATATATAGCCTCAACTAAACTTTTTTCCAGGAAATGATGCTTCTTCTTGTTCTCTGGGAAAGACTCCAATCATTTCTGTTCTATACCTACCATTCTTTCAACCTGAAAAGTGGAGGTCCTGACCCACTAAATCGATCTGTCTACTAACAAACCAACAGACTGCCACCCCCAGTCTGGAAAGCTGATGTTTGCATTGGTTTAGTCACTGCTAACTGCAAAGCAAGGCAGCTTCTCAATATCCAGGACAAGATGCAAGCTTCAACTCTATGTGGAGACTGAAGAGTGAGCTTCGGGCCTCCTGGCATTTGTGGCCTCTGTCCTTTCAACCAAGAATGGTCCAGCTCACTCAGGAACCTGCGATGGGGCTTAGCTCACCACTTACTCCAGAAAGTCCCCCTGAATGCTTAAGTCTCAGCCTCATGCCCTAGTCCCTCACCTGGCCCTGCCTAGCACTGACTCCTGTGACAAGCAGCTCCTGTCACATTCCTGGCTCGATCACTCTGTCCTTTCTACACTTCCCAGTAATGTGTAGTGCTTGCTTTGCAAAATACAATATATGCTTATTGGATGAATTGACAATCTTAGTAGTAACGACAGCAGCTAACATTCACCGGATTCTGTCATTTTTCCCATGGGACACAGATGAGGGGGCAGCCTCGCCGGCTCGGTGGGTAAAGGCCTCTGAACCGTACAATGTGAACTCAGTCTCCAGGTCCCTTCACCTCAGAGAGAGAAAACCAATTCACACAAGTTATCCCCTGACCTCCACACATGCTGTGGTGGTCACATATACCTAACTACCCCTCCCCCAAGTAAATGTAATGATAATATTTTTAAATCATATGAGAGATTAGGAGTGGCTCATTCATGGATGAGAAAACTGAGGCCCGGAAATAACCCACTGGGGCAGGGTCACACCTGGCATTTGTCTTACTCCCACCTGCTCCTCATCTTATTTGTCCACATTCCTCTTGGTGCCACCCAAGAGAGGGCAAGGGGCAAGTCCTTAGCAAACCCTCAGGGGACTGATGACAGGTTGATTAAAGACATTTTCCGAAGCTGCAGCCACTTCTAAATTTGGAGGGTTACGCCTTGCGTGTGGCTTGGGAGAGAGAACCCAAAAGGTTTCCCGGGTCCCTGGATGTGGGGCCACCTCCCTGGGAAGGAGAAGGCTGGACAAAGCAGAGCAGCTGGCCTTTGGACTGTCTGACCTCAAGAATTCCAGGACACCCCTTGGTTCAAACCCAGGACCCAAAAACCCAGGCCCTATGTCCGCAATTCCAACTTGCACTCCTGCCTCAGCCTCCCTGTTCTTCAGCCATACTGAGTCTGGTCCCATCTCAGCCTTGACATCTCCACTCGCTGCTTGAAAAACTCTCCTCGCTAGTCCTCCCCCACCCACAGCTGAGGCAACTTCATGCAACTGCCCTCTTCCGTCTCTATTGGTAAACTTAAGAAATTGTGCATGCGTGTGTGTGTGTGTGTGTGCGTGTGTGTGTGTAGTGTTTTCCTGGTTTGTTCCTGTCTCCACTAAGCAGGGGCTTCTGGAGGATCTTGTCTGCTCCCTGTTCCAGTCCCTAGCAGTAGGTGTGACACCATGGCAGGTGGCTAGTGCCATTGACTGCAGGAATAAATAGGCTTCCTCCTTTAGACATGTTGGCGGGTCAGCCCACCATATCCTGTGCTCACCTCACCCCAGCAATGTGTATTCCTGTGAACCACATCCAGATCTCCAAGCCACTGGAAAGAGAGAAGAGCCATAGGAAGGGATATTTGGGCACATACCTGCCTTGCACCTTTGTGCACAGATGACAGACACTCTAGACACACGCATGCAAGGACTGTGCCCATTTCATGGCTGGGAAAACTGACACTTGCTTTCTGCCATTCATCTGATGCCTAGTACCATGCCCAACAGAAATGTCTGCTGAGTTGAACTGCACTGAGTTGTTAGCTTGGTGAATGACTCAAAGTCACCAGAATTTGTTCTCAGTTTAATCCAGTTCCATCTAGTTCTACAGAACTGTTCTATGAAGCTGGAGGGACAGAATTGAAGGCCGCTCCTCACCCAGGCATGGACCTATCCTGCACCTCAAGCTGAGACGTGGCTCAGCTTACACAAACTCACCCAGGGCTCGGCTGTTGCTTGGCCCTCCTTCCTTGCTCCACACTCAGAAGGCCCTTTTCCCATATCTGTCTCGAAGAAGAGGAAGAAATTGTAACTACAATACTCTAAAGTGGTTTCTCATGCCAAGTATAATTGTTTTCTAAAGAGCCACAGCTTTGAGTCACACCGCACAGCAGGAAAGTATCATGGAAATACCCCAGACAGAGGAGCCACAGGGCATGGGGGTGCACATCTATAGTCCCAGCACTCTGGGAGCTAAGGCAGGAGGATTGCAAGTTAAAGCCAGACTGAGCTACAGAGCAAAATTCTGTCTCAACAAAAAAGGTTTCAGGAGTCAATAATTGTTTTCTGAGAGTTAACAGGTGACTGTTTTATGAGCCAATAATAGGCAAAGATGAAGGTACCTTATGGAGGCTTTCATCTACTATTCATGTGTTATTGAAATATTTTTCTTTAGATATTCTTCACATGATTATTGATGTAAAACAGTCTCATTTCACAATATATACAAAACAGGCCGAGTGATCTCTATAATTCGCTCATCCCTGATTCCTTTTCTTCCTTGCTTTTTCCCTTTCTCCCTCTCTCTCTCTCCCTCCCTTCCTTTCTTGTCAGGGTCTCACTATGTTGCCAGGCTGTTATACAATGACCCTCCTGCCTCAGTCTTCCAAGTAGCCAGACTACAACATGATACCAGTAAAGCACACAAACTCCTAACATGCTTCAAGTTTTCCTGGGGAGTGTGTTAAAACAGCCTCTGTTGCGTACAGAAGGTCTGGTGAGCCCTGAACTTGCACCTTTGCCTGAGGGTAGAAGCTCTGTCTGTTCACTGCTCACATTCTGAATACCAATGTCGTGAGTGCTCCATTGTAACTAAGGCTTAGTTAAGCAATATGTCCTCACTGCAGGAGAAGTAAAGGTATCTGTACTGCCATTTCCCAGTGCCCTTTTGCCTCAGAAAACTCCTCTATATTTCTTTTAACCATTATGCCCCCTGAGCCTCTTTAAGATCCCTCTCTCTACCGCACAATCCCCAACTCCTACTCTCAAGACCACAGATCTGCCACCAAAATCTAGCTCAGGAATGGTGTCTTGAAAAGTCTTCCCCTCGCCACTATTTTCTACCACCACTCTTTGACACGTTTGTGTGCAATGCTTGCCTGTCTGCCTGCCTGCCGATCTTTGAAGGAAGAGTCCATGTCCTGGTCCTCTTTGTATCTAATCATTTGTGTAACAACTGACAAAGAGGAAGTCCCACCCAAACATGCATTGAATAAGGCTAGGGATGTAGAGCGTTTGTCTAGAAATATATGTTGGATGGAAGAATATACTGAGTGGAGGATGGATGGATAGATGGATGGATGGATGGATGGATAGATGGATGGATGGATGGATGGATGGATGGATGGGTGGGTAGGTGGGTGGAAGGGTGGGTGGGTGGGTGGGTAGATGGATGGATGGGTGGGTGAATGGATGGATGGGCAGGTAAATAGCTACTGGTTGAATGGATGGATGAGTTGATGGGTGAATGGGTGGGAAAATGGATAGATGGATGGATGGGTAGATGGACAGGTGAATAGCTGCTGGTTGAATGGATGGATAAATGGGTAAATGGATAGTATGAGTGGTTAGATGTGTGGATGAATAGATGGGTGAATGGAAGGTAGACAGTTAAATGTGTGCGTTGGTGAATGGACAAGTGGATGGATGGGTAGATGAGTTGGCGGATAGTTGGGTGGATGGATGGTGGGTAAATGGGAGATGATAGATGGGTGGATGGATGGGTGAATTAATGGGGGGTGGGTGGATATGTGGGTTGGTGGATGGAATGATGGATGGATGGATTGACAGAGAAATGAATGAATATATACTCTTATGACATAACCTGTAAAGATAATTTTCATAGCAAAGTTGAGGCCAGTCCCCAGTTCCACTAAAACACAAGCTAAAATCTAACTGTTTACATACCTAGAAAGTGTCAAGTGTCTGATGAGTGTATATTTATTTGACAGCCTTGGACTAATCATTTCTGCCAATCTTCTCAATAACCCCTTTTATTGTTCCATATCTACCAATAAGAATATAGATACAGCCAAATGTAATGGCACAGGGTTTTAATCCCAGCACTCAGGAGGCAGAGGCAGGCAGATCTCTGTGACTTCGAGGCCAACCTGATCTACAAAGTGAGTTCCAGGGCAGCCAGGGCTATGTAGAGAAACCCTGTCTCGAAAAAACAAAAACAACAACAAAAATACAGAGAGGCAGAGTAGCTTACCCAAAGCCACACAGCAAATATCACCTAGACCATCTATTTCTTTGCCAATTACCCTATCCTTTCCCGTCGTCCCTTCTGGACCTCACTCAAGCTTTACCGGCTCAACTGGGCTCACCTCCATCTGCGTAGGTCTCGGTGCCATAGCCGTCCTGTAGGCCATTGTTCCAAGTGCCCTCGTACTTGGCACCGCTGCTTGAGCTCTGCCGGATTCCGTAGCGCCCCTTGAAGCCATGCGTCCACTCCCCCTTGTAGAGCCAGCGCCCCTTGGTCTCTAGGCCAAGTCCATGTCGTTTGCCCTGGCTCCAGTATCCCTCAAAGGTATTCCCACTGGGCCAGGTGTAGACGCCCGCCACTTCAAAGCCAAAATTCCAGGAACCCGAGTATTCACCCTGGCCCTTGGGGCCAGTACACAGTCCGTGCCCATGTGCCTTTCCCCCCTCCCAGCCCCCACAGTACGCTCCACCATCGTCAAAGTCAAAGCGGCCCCCGCTCATCTCATCCTCACTCCTGACACCGGCCCGGTCCTCCAGCTTGGGCCGCTGGGGTACCTGATGTTCTCCAGGCACCCTCAGGCTGAGCCCCGAGACTCACCACCGGGCTCCAGGAGGAGGGAAAAAGCAAGATGCCCACAGAGGATGAAAGAGACCAAAGGCCAAGTTAGTAGTGGGAGTGCTGGTCAATGCCATGGTTGGGAGGCCCCCTCAGTCATCCCAGCACGGTTGCAACTCGCAAAGGAAGTGGACAGAAGAGACTTCAAGTTCCCACAAAGCGTCCCAGGTCCAGCTTCCATGGAATCCGGTGTGCCCTGCTTAAAAAGAGCAGTGAAAGAAGGAGTAGCGGGGTCCTTTCTTTTCAAAGAGGGGCAATTCCCGCGTTAGCAGCCTAGCTAAGGCTGAATTCCCGCTGCCCACCCTGAAGCAGCAGCCACTGGCCCCTTCTCAAGTGGGCGTGCGGCTCAGATCTCCCGGCTGCCCCGCCCCTTCTCCAGCCCTGCCTTCCTCCCAGGATAGAAAGGTCAGTGTTGCCCTAACAAGGCCATTGGATCTCAGAAGCTGCTCCCAAAATAACCCCCTGGCTGGCCCAGCCTCCTTCAGAGCCGGAGGGAGGGGGGCTTCCAATCGGCTGGGCTTGTAGACCCAGGCAGTGGCCCGAGGACTGAGCAGGAAATCTGAGAACTAAGGGACAGCCGCGCCACTTGGTGGTTTGCCTTCTTGTGGGTCTGAGCTGCGTCCCATCTGGGAGTTCCCAGGATTCGCAGGCAGGAAGAAGAGTGTGAGACCAGCAGACTACCCTATCCCGAACCAGTTCATGTCCGCCAGATAGCAGGGGGTGACAGACATGGGGCCCTACAACTTTTAGCATGCCGTGACAGGACCTGGGGCTTCATGGCCTCTGCCAACCCCATTAAAGAATCCAGTTATCTAAATAGAAAGGAATGGGGGAACGGTTGCACATCTGCCTTTGAAGACAGAATAGAACTCAGAGAGGAGAGGGTCTAGCCACAGTCTGAAACCCTCCACCCGACCCCACACCCAGCCCAGGTTCCTGGGGAGAACCCTGGTAGAAGGGAGCTGGGGAGATGGCTCAGTTGGTGAAGTGCCTGCCGTGCAAGCATGAGGACCCGAGTCAGATACCCAGAACCCACTTTTTAAACAGAGGAAGAAGGAAAGGAAAGGAAAGGAAAAAGTAGTGGTGACACAAGCTTTTAATCCCAGAACTGGGGAGGTGGAGACTGGCAGATCCCTGGGCCTCACTAGCTGGACAATATAGCTTAATTGATTAGCTCCAGGCTAATGAGAGACACTTTTAAAAATTTGGGGGTGACCCTAAGGAATAATACCCAAAATTGACCTTTAGCCTCTACACACACACACACACACACACACACGGGAGGGTGTGTGTGTATCAGTCCAGCCCTTTTCCATCTCTCTGAAAAACACACACGCTTCCATGAGCAGGGAGGAAACTGCCCTCCCGTCTGATCTCTTGACACAGGATATGGGCTGTGGTGGAATGAGATTCACTTAGAAATACCCGAGATCATTATTTTTGCATTATCCCCCTTCCCAAATTTGCTTTTGCTCCAGCATCCTAAAGGGGCTAGGCTTCATAAGGCTCTTGAAGCGAGAGCAAAGGGCTTGGATGAGTTTCCATTACCCAGGTTCCCACCAACCTTATTTCTTATTTATAAGAAGAAATAAATGTACCAAGACAAGGAAGACACGGTAAGCCCTAGCTGGGTCCAGGTGAGCAGGAATAAGTCTGAGAAGGGTAAACACCACCAAGAAAGAATTTGAAGTTGGGTGTGTGTGTGTGTGTGTGTGTGTGTGTGTGTGTGTGTGTGTGTGTGTGTGTGTTCATAGTATGGCTGGAACGGAGGAAATAAACACCTGAGGCCCAAGAGAGCATCAGACTGTTGCGTGACTTCAACCACGTCTATCTGACGTATTTCCAAGTCCCATGATGATTTTGGCCACTGAACATCACTGCAGACATTCCCTGCAGTGTTCTCTGGGCAGACCGTGTTCTCTGCCTTCCTCTCTACTGATAACCAGTTCTTATGACTTGGTTCCTGCTAATTGCTGGTTCTCATGATTATGTGTATGGCCACTGACCCTCCAGAGTCCCTTTAGTGTCCCCACAAACTGCCATCTCAGCCAGGTGCCTGGCACCCTGTCCAGGTGGCCCTTCAGCCTGCCCAGGCAATTCCCCACTCAGAACACTTTTCCCATTTCTTTCTCAAACTCTTTCAAGCTTGGCAGTCACTGAAAGAGGAATGAGCATTCAAATGGAAAGAAGTGTGGGTGCCTCTAAGTGTCTGTCAGTCACTGTAATGATGATCTAAGGTTAGGTGTATTCCAGGAGGGGCTCCATCCATATACATTTAACCCTGCTCATCCCAGTAGCTCTCTGTGATGGATCCCTTCCAGAAGAATTGCCTACAACCTAAATATTAAATATCTTGACTTTGAAGCACTCTTTCCATTCCTTCAGTATCACCCTGTGGCTTTGCTACTGATAGACCATTATCACTAGTAAAGGAACACTTTGATTTTGTAAAAACAAAATTCAGATTGCAGAATTTGGCAGTGGCCTTATTTGGCACTCAGTCATGGTTGAGCTTTCAGGCAAGCTGTGGTTCTCCCCTCCCCCCCCCCCGCAACAACAACAACAATTAAAAAACAAACAAAAACTTTAATCCTGTGAATTTTGAGGAAATTACGCCCTCTTGTGGCTATGTGTGTATTATAGTATTATATTAGACTTTCCTTAGGTAAACAAAGTTCTTCAAACCCAACTGGTGTTAAAGCAGTTTGGGGTTGGAGAGATGGCTCAGGAGTTCAAATCAATCACTGCTCTTACAAAGGACATGGTTTCAAGTCCTAGCCCCCACCTAGCTCACAACCATCCCTATAACTCCACTTCAGAGGATCTGACCTTTTAGGCACTGCATGTATGTGGTATACAGACATACAAGCAGGCAAAATATTCACACATAAAATACATCTTTCGGGGGAAAATCTGTCTTCCCAAGATTTTCATTACTGCCTGGCTCTGTGTTGTCAGAGGAAGTCAGTCACACCCTTCCTCTTCTTCCTTCTCTGCGTTGGGCTGCTTCCAAGGGAGCCCCTGGTGAGGGAACCTGAGAAGAGGCGGGACCTCTGAACTTCGGAAAGCCTGGGAAGGCCCACCTTCTTCCCTGGAGCCTTTTTGCACAGCGGATGGGTCAGCACCCCTCCCCACAGTCTGGCTCCTCCAGACCCTGGGCAAATCAAGGCTTATCTTTGTTCTACTATATAAATACTTGCTGTGTTCGTGTCCCACACTGGCCCGCCCATGCCTGCAGAGGTACTCCTGTCTCTTTAAGTGTATGCAGCTGAGACCTCACTTGCCACAGCTGCTTTCTCAGTTGGCCTGGAGTACTCACCCACTGCCTCAACAGGCTCCTGCCCCATTCCTGATCATTGTTCCTTGGAAGTCCCGGAACTTTTCTTTTTTGAGACAAGGTTTCACAATGTTGCCCAGACTGGCCCTTGAAATCCTGGGCTCAAACTATCCTCCTGCCTCAGCCTCCTGAGTCACAGACTACAGTTGTCTAGTACTGTATCTTGCCCTTACTTAACTGTATGTGTGCTAAATCCCTGAGCCCACTTTTGTCAATTTTTAAGTGTTTTTTTTTTACATCTGTTTCTGTGTGTGTGTGTGTGTGTGTGTGTGTGTGTGTGTGTGTGTGTGTGTATACGCATGTATATGGCACAGTGCATGTAGAGGCCAGAGGGTAACTTTCAGGAGTTGATTCTCTCCTTCTACCCTATGGGTCCCAAGGACTTAACTCAGGTCTTCAGCCAGGTAGCAAGGGTCTTTACCCCAGGCATCTTGCCTGCTCCTCTGATATACTCACTGCCTAGATGTTCTGTTCTCTTCTCATGACTTTAAAAACCTTTTCTGTTTGTTTTGTTTTTCAAGACAGGGTTTCTTTGTTTAGCTCTGGTTATCCTAGAACGATCAGGCTGGCCTCAAACTTAGAGATTCACCTGTCACTGCCTCCCCAGTGCTAGGATTAAAGGTGTGTGCCACCACTGCCCAGCAAAACCCTTTTTTTTCTTTTTAAATTATTTTGAATAGGTCTTTCTAGCAGTTTCAGGCCCCCCAAAAGAGCAGAAAGTACAGCATCCACACAAACTCCCCCTAGTTTCTTCTAAAATCTTATTTTAGCATCATTTAAAAGAATCCATATCCTGGTAGCTACTAAATTAGGCTCTCCAGCTGTGCCCCTCCTCCTGCTTTCTGTAATTATGCAAGCACCAACTCAACTGCTCTACATATCTAAGAACAAAACCAAATTCCCAGTACCTCCTCCAAATCTGTGCCAGCTCTTAACTTCTTAAAAGCTGCCAGAATATTCCTAATTCCTCTCCTCACACCCTTGAATTAGGTCTCTCTATTGTACATGTAAAATAATCCAGAACATTCTCCTGCACTCAGCTGTCCAGCCACCAGAAGCTACAAACCTCCCTCCCAATCATCCACTCAGTAGCCAGCGTTTGGGTCCCCATGCTGCAAGTCTGTAACCCCAAAACTTGACGGCTGAAGGCGGGAGTAAGCGTAGGCCACTAGGCCCAGAGAGTGACACCGTGTCTTCAAACTTGTCTCTTCATGTCTCTTTCCTTTACATACCCACCAAATGGCTACCTCACTCACCAGGAACCAAAGCTTTTCAAAGTACCCACTGATTGTTCCACAAATTCACCCCCAGCTCTGACCTCACTTGCTCGAGCAGCCTATAGATTCTAGTGGTTCTGTCTGCTGAGTACTCTTCCTCAGCTGTCCATATGGCTCACCTTGATTCCTTCAGGTCCAACGCTACTTTATTCCAAACACTTTTGGGTCTGAAATGCAATAGAAATCCCACTCCCTACCCCAACCCTTCCTATCTCCTAACCCTATCCCAATCCATAACCACTTGTATTCACCTTTCCCCACTGACACTGTTCTAATGTTGTATTCCCAGTCCTGGTACAAGGTGCACTGCTCGTGCTGCAAACAAGAAACACCCACAAAGACTGCTCAGAGTACCAAAAGCACGTGGAACTCGCCTCAGTCATCATGGAATCCATTCTCAGCACTAACCACACCCAGATGGACCCTCAGCAAAGATCAAGAGGGATGGGATGAGTCATATCCACAAGGGTCAAATGCTCTCACAAAGGACACTACTGAATTCTGCCCAATTGGATGTGAGCAGGATAATTTTTAACCTCAGTATTCATGTTTGTGTTTGAGAAAGGGTCTTGGCTTGTAGCCCAGGCTGGCCCTGAACTGACTCTTCCTGCTTCTGTCTCCCAAGTTGTAATTAAAAGTGTGAGACTACACCCCAGCAAGATTGTTTTGAGGAAGATTTTGAGTGGACTACAAGTGACTTATGGCTTATTCCCACAAATCTGAAATTTCTAAACTCTGACCTGACCCCTTCAAGAAGTTACTAGGTCAGTGGGACTCTGCCCTTTATAAAACAAAATGATTTAAAAGGCTTAGGAATCCATCTGAGATAATTTTAGGTAGCTTGCTAACTACAAATACTTCCCCCACAGATAAAACACTAGTTGTTGCAATGGAATCTGTACAATCAATAAATACCCTCTCTAAGTGGTTCCCTGTAGTCTAGGAGTCCCTGGGACCTTTTGAGGAATCTGAAAGGTCATAGTTTTCATGGCACTGAGACCTTCACTCTTAGAGGAAACTCGTGCACCTCATTTGTGGTCCTCCTCAAAGAATGCACGCAGCAGTCCTTGAATTCCAACATTATAGAGATGTACAAAACAAACGATCCTGTCGTAGAAGAGCTGCCTTAAGAAACACAAGACAGCACACTTTCTGCCACCACCAATGCCGCTGTAGCATTTTGCATCTTGCTCTAATGATAGCCTTCTCCTTACTAGATGCATACTAAGCTGGCAGCTGTCTCCCAAAACTTAGATTCTAGACTTTTCTAGTACGTTTCCTACTTCTCCCAAGTGCAAATGACTCATCTGTGAAGTACAGATCAACTATCCTGAGTCAGCTTGAGGGTGAGTGAGGTACTTCAGTGAACAGTCAAGGCTTACCCTGCAATCCAAATGAAACAAACTTCCTGTTATCTTCCCATGACTGGACATTTTCACAATTGACAGGTATGCATGTGAGTTAAAATAGAAGCTACAGGCACATATACAATGTGAAACCAGGCCAGCACTCAGGAGACAGAGGCAGGTGGATCTCTGACTTCAAGGCCAGCCTGGTCTAAAGAGAAGTATCAGGACAGAGAGCTACACTGAAAAACCCTGTCTTGGGGAAGGAAAAACAAAAGAAACCAAATCACCTGAAGGTAATGATCACCTTGCCAGTTAAAGTGAGCTCAAGCCCCTTAGCTAAACTTGGAGGGAATTTTCCAATGACTCATCCACCAGAGCGTTATTAGGATAGGTATGAAATCCTCTTCAGGGACTTCAGGGTAGGACAGGACAGACATCTAGAACATATGACAGGCCCAAGATGTATTATAATTGACAAGAAACTCATCACTTAGACACCAGAGAGGGAGACAACACTGTCATGGATCCCTTTAAACAGCTTGAGAAAAAACACACCACACCTCTGGATAACAGCACCAGCGGGGTTTATTTAGTGATAGGAAGGTTAATGACTCCCTCAAACAATATGGGACAGGCCACCTGGTTTATTCAAACTGAATCTAAACCTTAGATCTCTGACTCAACAATAACATAAGAAACCTTTAATGACAAAAACCCGTGTTAAACCAAAGACAGTTTAAATGAGTCTTACAAAGCTCTACTACTGGTGGGCGGCGTCTACAACATGAGTTTTCAGTTCAGTTACAATAGCACACTGGAGTTTCTTGACTGTCATATCTTAAGCAGGTCTGAAATATGCTGTCTTACAAGAATTTCACACTCCCCACTGCTGTCAATCTCCAGTCACTATGGTGTCTTCAGCCCTCAGAACATTTTTAGGAGACATTTTCTTTGACCTGCTTGCCTTAATGGGTACGTAAGAACTCAGTAAACTGACAGAATGAAGATTAACTGAGATGCCAAGAGAAGTTTTTATTGCAAGCACAGTGAGCAGAAAGAGATGTCTTCTCACAGAGTGGCCACCAGGTCTGCTGTTAACTAAACCTCTGACAACCCTTCATTGGTTTAAAGCATACGAATCAGCTTCTCGTTATCAGGTGTACATCATCTCTGCCATGTGGGACATTTTCTTAGGGATATACAAGTAATATTCCATGTAGCCTGATAGGTCCTCAATGGTCACATCATCCACATAGACACGAGCTTGCTCAGAACAGGATCGAGGGGAGCCAGACAGAGTTCTGGTGTGCAGTGATGGGGAGTAGTCCTCAAGTGATCTTCGTTCTGGGGCCAAAGGAGGGACACTCTGCAGACCTGAAAAGGAATACACTTCCATATCATGCCATCTCTTGCACTGGCACTCCTTGCCTACACACACACACGGCTTGCCCTGGCTTAGCTTGGAAACAGATCGAAAGTCAGAGAGATTGCTGGCCATAAGACTTTCTGGGGAGACTTGGGTAGTAGCATCAGAGGGCTCTTCTGTTTTACTCTCTGACGTGAGCCTTGGAACTGAACTTCTCAGAGGCTCAATGCCTGCCCCTGTGTGATTAACATCAAGAGAAGTAGAGGTCTCTCCTGTGTTGAACTCTTTGGGGCTTGAAATTCCCAGCCCACTGCTGCCATCGGGTGGCTCAGTCTGGCTTCTGTGCTTGAGCTGGCTGCTAGGAGGAGATGCTGTCGTGCTGCAATGTATGAACTTGGGAGGATGAAGGACAGGAGACTTAGAGCGTCGACGACGCTGGGTTCTCACTGCTCCTCGTGAAGACTTCCTTGTAGACCTAAAAGAGAAAGACAAACAAGATGTGGAGAAACAGAGCCCTCCTGAGAGAGGCCATATGACAGACAGCTGGAAACAGACCTCTAGGTGTAAGGTCACGAATGCCTCCATTTTCAAGCTGCCTTACAGCTTTGTGTCTCAAAAAGTTCAGCATCCTTTACTAGCAATCTATAGAATTAAGTGAGATAACAAAACCACCCAGACCAGACACTTGTCTTCCATTCTTGGCTTGTGGATGTAGGAGAAACGGATAAAAACTGATGCAGTCCCCTCAGCTTGAACAAGGCTCCAGTACTAAGCTGATCCACTGTGCCAGTACTATCAAACAGGGCATCAGCATCACTAATCATTTCTCTCATGGCAACAGCCAACAAAAGCAAACAAAAGTAACAGAACTGGAGAGCTGGTTCAGGCAGTAAAGTACTTGCCACACTAGCACCCATGTAAATAAGCTGGGTGCAGTGGCATTCACCTGTGATTCTGGAACTGGGAAGACAGAAGATCCCTGGGACCTATCCAGCCAAGTAGGAGAGCTCTAGACTCAGCAATCTTACCTCAAAAAAACCAGAGGGAGAGCAACTGAGAAAGACAAACAATATTAACCTCTGTCCTTCACATGTACTGAGTGTGCCCACAAGCACAGAAACATGCACACACACACACACACACACACACACACACACACAGAAACACACACTCACACACACTCTCTCTCTCTCCCTCTCCCACTCAGGATTTGATGTCCTTGAGATTTCCAGAAACTGAGAATAATTAGATGCACTATATAGCTACTTATAAAACATTTAAATAAAAAGCTGGAGTAAAAGAAGAGTTAAAACCGCCAACCAAAATTAGAAAGAAAAAAAAAACCAGCAGGACTTTAAAACCAGGCTTAAAAGAAACAACAACTTGTATTTATTTGGGGGAGGAGGTGGCATGTTTATGCCAGGGTACACACATGAAGGACCTCTTTTGGGAGTTGGTTCTCTCCTTCCACCATGTGGATCTCAGACATCAAACTTAGAACTTCAGGCTTAGCAGTGCTGAAGCACCTTAACCCAAGTCATCTTCATAGCCCTGATACAGAACTTTGAGAAATAAAAATCAAATCAGGTGTGGTGGTGCATGCGTTTAACCCAGCACTCTGGAAGGCAGGCAGATGGATCTCTGAGTTGGAGGCCAATTGTTCTAAATAGTGAATTACAGAACAGCCAGGACTACATAAAGAGACCCTGTCTCAAGGGGAAGTTTGGTGGTGGGTGGGGAGAGGGAGAGAGAGAATTGACAGAGGGATGGAGGAGGGGGGAGATCAACTGGGCAGGAAGCACACACCGGTAACCCCAGCCCCTAGAAAGTGGATGGAAGGACTGTGAGCTCAAGGCCAGCCTAAGCTACACGGAGACCCTATATCAAAAAAATAGGAAGGGAAAGGAAAAAAACTGCACTGGAAATAAATCGAACACCACTATGAGAATTGCTGAACAGGAAAATAAATCTATAACAAGGGTCAGCAAACTGCAACCTGTAGACAATTTAAATTCGTCCCTCTACTTGCTTCCTGTTAGGGGTAGGACTTGGGTCAAGCCAAGAGCCTCACGCATGCTCAGCATGTACTTTGCCCTACTTGTTTTTATAGAGCATGTAGACTCGGCTCTCCAGTGGGCTACAACTGTAAGCCATGGAGATGAGGCCAGGTGACCCTTCACCCCTTCTCTCCCACCTTCTGGGGCCCACCAAGCTACCATCTCCATCTGGGACCTGCTGGGCATTGAGGGGTAGTTTAAGAATCCAACCAAGACAGGGGAGATGACTCAGTGCGTAGAAGTGATTGTTTCACAAGCCTGTAACAAACAGCCTGATTTCAATCCCTAGAATCCATATAGACATAGAGAACCAACTCCCCACGATTGTCCTATGACTTTTATATGTGTGCTGTGGTACATGCCCACATCTGCACACATACACACACACAAATTTAAAAAAAAAAATCCAACAGCACCATGAAATCTGAAGGATAGAAGAGCACACTAGGAGACGTATGTATTTCAAACAGAGTAAGTGGACTCTGGAGCTGCTCTTTACCACCCACTCCAGCAGAACCCCACCAGGCTGATCACTTTGTCTGGAAACTGCGGCAGCAGCTGCCTAAAGAGTCAACCAGGATGACTACAGCAGCACGGTGAGCAGCTTTCTCTTCCTGTAAGCTCCTACACAATAGCCTTACCTTTAGCCTCTTGGCCTCCAAATTCTAAACTATTTATTGGGTCTGTCTGTCCGTCTCTCCCTCCCTGACCCTCCACCCTGGTTTTTTAAGACAGTGTCTCACTGCAGATCAAGGCTGGGACCACAGATGTGCTTATTTACCATGTCACCCTACAGAAGGTCTGCTAACCCGTGGCCTAAAAGGCACTAGAGAAAAGGTACTAGAGATACACAAAGGCCGTCTGTCTAAATCTGCAGTCTGTTTAAAGAATGCAGAGAGCACAGAGCACTGGGAAACAGTGTCCACCTAGCTGTCGAGTACCCTAGGTTCAACCCTCAGTGCCAGAGAGAGAACAGACAATGGAAGAGGATGTGATTTAAAAGATCATGGCTAAGATCTTAAAGCAAAACACTTAACACTGAAGGTAGATGCAGCCTTTCAGCAGCAGCACAGAAGACAATGGAGTCAGAAGACAACAAACCCTGCAAGTGCTAAAACAACTGCCAACGAAGAAACAATTCAGGTACAGCCAATCTATCTTTCAAAACAAGGATGAAATAAAGATATTCTCAGATAAAGCACAGTAAATTCGTTACCAAACTTGGAATCATAATCTGTGCCTTAAGAAGCTAATTAAAGGGGCTGGAGAGATGGCTCAGAGGTTAAGAGAACTAACTGCTGTTCTGGAGGTCCTGAGTTCAATTCCCAGCAACCACACGATGGCTCACATCCATCTATAATGAGATCTGGTGCCCAGAACAATATATACATAATAAATAAAAATAAAAAAAAGAAGCCAATTAAAATAGACAAATTAACAGTAAAAAGCAGAAAAATGAGATTTATTCAATGTGGCCACACTTGGAAGAAGGGTAAAGTATTCACCAACAGGACACAATGTCCATAATTCCAGAGGTAACCATTCATAACTATTTATTTGCAGTGTTGGGGAATGGTCAGGGCTTCTCATAGTCCAGGCAAACACCCCCCAACTGAGCTATCAGACAGCCCAAAGGGAATCACTCAAATGTACTCTACCTAGAGAGCAACAAGAGCCTTATTTACCAACAGCCTTTTACTAAGAAAATGAGGTTGTATGTGTCAGGGTCTAGAGTACAGGAACCGTGAGCAAAGAAACTGTAAAAATGCAAATACAGGGCTGGACAGATGGCTCAGAGGTTAAGAGCACTGGCTGCTCTTCCAGAGGTCCCGAGTTCAATTCCCAGCACCCACATGGTGGTTCACAACCACTATAGTGAGATCTGGTGCTCTCTTCTGGCATGAAGGCATACATACAGGCAGAACACTGTATACTTAATAAATAAAATCTTTTAAAAAATGCAAATACAGACAAATTAACACTAGTGGTAACAAAACCTAACCTGTGAGATTAGAAGTAGAGCAGGGTTGACATACTGAATAACCACATCATGGAAGACAAACAATCCAGTACCAACATGATTGGCAATATCTCTGGCCTTTTTACCAAAAGCTTGATTGTAAAATTTCAAAGTCAACTACTTAAAAAGCAAAGAAGAATACCTTCAAAATTAGTAGAGGTTAAAAAAACAAAATCTTTTCAAATCATTTTTTAAAAGACAGAGAAGAAGGGGAAGTAGGCAAAAGAGGGAAAACAGAAAAAGCCTAACAACACTGGGCATGGTCCCTAACAGGCGAAGGAAGAAGGACTGTCCAAGAACTCAAAGTCAGATTGGGCTACACAGTGAATTTTAGACTAGCCTGGGCTATAGAGTTTGAGTTCATGTCTCAAAAATAAAATATTTTTTAAAAATTGTCAAATAAATTAAAATGGCAGTTGTGCAAATACACCAATTATTGGCTAGGCAGTGGTGGTGCACGCCTTTAATCCCAGCACTTGGGAGGCAGAGGCAGAGGCAGGTGGTTCCCTGTGAATTCAAGGCCAGCCTGGTCTAAAAGAGCTAGTTCCAGGACAGCTAGGACTGTTACACAGGGAAACCCTGTCTCAAAAAAAACAAAAAAAACAAACACTAATTACACACTGGAAAAAAACAGGACTAGCAATACTAAAATTCCAGACAAAGTAGACCTTAGGACAAAAATCAACATAATATTACATAATAATGAGGCTGGAGATATAGCTCAGTTGCCAAGTGTGTTTGCCTGGTATGTACCAGTTGACACAGAAAACCAGAACACATAGAAAAGTCTCAGTAAACTCATTATTAAAAACTGTGAAGTCAGGCATGGTGGCTCAGGCCTGTAATCCCAGCAGCTGGGAAGCTATCTGAGGTCATTCTGAGCTACATAAGGAGTTAATGGCCAAACTGAGTCAAACAGTTGGAGTGTCTGAGAACAATCACTGGGTCTTGGGTTGGATCACAGCATACTCTCTTCCGAGACATTTGGGAAAGAAAACCCAATCATATTATAAGTTACTCAGCATGGCAGTTTGATTGATAATGGTCCCATAAGCTCACATATTTGAATACTCAGGAAGAATTAGATTTGGCTTTGTCAGAGGTGTGTCACTGGGGGTGGGCTCTGAGGTTTCAAAAGCCCACACCATTCCCAGTCTCTTCCTCAAAACTGATTCCTCCAGATGTGAGCTCTCAGCTACTGCTCCAGCAGCATGCCTGCCTGCCTGCCATGCTCCCTGCAGCGACAGGCTTGCACTCCAGTCCTCTGAAACTATAAGCCCCAAACAAACTCTCTTCTCTGTGAGCTGCCTTGGTCATAGCATCTCTTCACAGCAACAGAAAAGTAACTAGGGTAAAAGTCTCTAGGGGTGGGGGCTGAGGCAGCTCAGTGGTTAAGAGTGTTTGCTGCTCTAGCAAAGAACCACATCAAGTGGCTCATACCTGCCTTGTAACTCCAGCTCCAGTGATTCCAACACTGTCTCTGGCCTGCACGGGCAGATGCACATACCAACAAGCCCAAACAAACATACACAACATAAATCTTAATTTAATAAAAACCAAAAAAACAAATTAAACCCCAAAACAAAAACCATCTTCTCCATGGAAAGTATTACCCAGGCCAAAGAGATGGCTTAGAATAAAAGTGCTTAAACCAAGCCTGACAGCCTGAGTTTGATCCCTGAAATACATATGGTGGAAAACCAACTCTTACAAGTTGTCCTTTGATTTCTATACACACTTCCTGGCAGGTACCACACCCCAAATAAATAATTGTAATTTGGGGGAGAGCACTCTTACCCATGCCAACTATCTTTAGACGCACACGTGGTTTTAGGTTTGGTGTCATCTGTTGCTGTCCTGACTGATGCTCTGACACTTGTGCCTTCTCCGACAGACAGAGACACGACGGACCTGAGGACAAGAACAAAGTTTACCCTGAGGATAACTTTCTACCCTCACTAACTCTAATACGACTTTCAGTGATTTTTCTTTCTAGTTTACACCTCTCAAAAAAGTGTTCAGCTTTTAATGTAAATTTTCCTCCAAAACCAAATTGAAAAGATCCCTAAAAGCCCATGACTGCAAAATCATAAGCAAGCAACTCTAAGTGTAGCCAGCAGTGGGCTATAAATAGACTTTAGGCTGTTTATCTGGGGCAGATCGCATCTTATATGTTCAGGGAAGATGTTAGTGACACTGACCACCTCTTTTACCTAAGAGGCCACAGCCATAGGAACTAAGATCAGGAGCCTATCTCTAAGAGTCAATTCAAGTAGCATATGATCCCACTCTGAAGTATTTTACAACTTTTAGAAAAATTTTCCTATTTTGACAACTAGTAAATCTGAAATATTACTCAGAGTTAAATCTTCTTTGTTTTAAAAGTATGTAAGTGCTACGGGTTCCCAGTGAAGAACTTTAAAAAGAAAAAAGACTGTACCACTGTACCCAGACTACCCACACTAGCATCTTGAGATAAATCTTTCCAAAAATGCATAGAGAACTAGAACCTCAGTTTGATCACGAGACTCAACATAAAAAAGCCAGGTGTAGTGGTATGTGCTGTAATCATAGGGCTGGGTAAGAGGAGACAAGATCTGGGGGCTCACTGGCCAATCAGCCTAGGCTACTTGGCAAGCTCCAGGTTAGTGAGATATTTTGTCTGAAGAAACAAAAACAGATGGAATAACATTCCACATTGTTGTCTCTACGTGTGTTGTGTGCACATGCACAAACACACATAGAATCAAGCATGGTAGTGAATGAAAGTGAAATTTATGCACTGGCAATGCTGAAGCCTACATGGGCAGCCCGTATATGGCGGTTCTGTTGAACTTGTCCATATTGGGTTTCATGGTCTAAGTTGATGAGGACTACTAACCAGATCTCATTACAGATGGTTGTGAGCCACCATGTGGTTGTTGGGAATTGAACTCAGGACACTTGGGGAAGCAGGCAGTGCTCTTAATTGCTGAGCCATCTCCAGGCCAGTACTTGATTATAATTCTAGAGGCAGAGGCAGGAGGACTGCGGAAGTTCAAGTCCAGCCTAGGCTACACACACAGAAAGGTGAAGGTCAGCCTAGGCTATCTAGTAAGACCCTGTCCCAACCTTTTAATGACATGAAAGCACATTTGGATTATAAGAGACACTATGGTGAACACCCATGTATGTTGTGGTCTAAAACACTATGCCTGCAATTCCAGCACTCAGGAGGCCAAGGAAGATCACAAGCTTGAGATCATCCTGGGCTGAACAGCCAGACTTTGTCCATGTCTCAGAAAGACAACAGCAAACAAACAAAAAACCATATACAGCATTATATATAAATGATCTAGAGATTAAAGTAAATTGTGACATTTCTTATCCTTTTATTAATTTTTCTATAATTATTTTACAGTCATATTAAAAGGTTTATTGTTTTATAACAAATACAAAGACATTGGTCCTGATATCACTGCAAATCAAAACCTGTTGAACAGGATCATACTAAATTCCTGGCAAAGCCTAATGAGTCAGTTCTCAGCAGTTGCTTCAGCAGGGTGTATGACAACAGTACAAAACAATCAGGAACACACGCTGCAAACTCTACACATCTCATTTTGCTTAGTCACGCTAATGACTCACCCCTTCCACTCCTGGTTTTCTCAAATATTTTGTCCCTTCCTTCCATAATCTTAATAAAAGCACATCATATGCTACAAATATACAATTTTTATTGTTTTTATTGAGGTATATATTTTTGTCCACTCCCCTTCCTTCTTTCCCTCAAACACATAATTTCTCAAAAAGTTGTACTTTATTATCTATTATTTGTATCTGTGAATGGGCATGTACCTGGGAACAGGGTATGTGCTTTTGAGTATAGCTGTGTGCAGAGGCCAGAGGCACAGGATCTCCTTAGAGCTACAGTTACAGCTATGACATGGGTGCTGAGAGTTGAGCTGTGGTCCTCTGCAAGAGCAGTATATGCTTTTCACCACTGAGCCCTGTCTCCAGCCCCAAAATATATAATTTACGACCATAAACTTCATGGATATTTTGCAAAACATTTTATAATAGTCTAAGTAACTTTCAGTGCCATCAAAAGTTTAATTTTATTTCTAGCTTAATTTTACATTCCAGTTTCTTTTTTTGTTCCTGAAGCAGGGTCTCTTTTATGTAGTTCTAGCTGTCCTGGAACTCCCTTTGTAGACCAAGTACCCAGAAATCTGTGTACTTACTGATCTGCCTCCTGAATGCTGGGATTAAAGTTATATGCCACAACACCAAGTTCACATTCCATTTTCTTAAAACAATAGGAAAAAGTCTGCATATAAAGAGTTACTTATAAAGGTTTATATACTAGAGGATTCATATGCATTAAGTGGATATTTCTAGAATTTTTTTAATTTAAAAAAGTCACACCCAAAATCACAAAGAATATACTAAAACCACAATCTAGAATTATGCTTTCCCACTGTATTTCCTTCTCTCAGAAAGGCTTGCCAAGGGTGAGGGGATATAGCTAAGTGTCACAGCACACATTATCATGAATATGGCCCGAGTACTATTCTCAGGATAGAGAACCCATGTCGAAAACAAAAAAGACAATGGTAACAACAAGAAGATGTGTATGGGGCACATGAGCATAATTCCAGCACTCAAGAGACTGAGAATGGAGGATTATTATTTGGAGGCCAATTCTGGGATACACAGTAAGACCTTGTCTCAAAAAACAAAAACAAAAAAAGTATATATAAACATTGATATGACAAAAAAAAAAAAAAAAACATGCTGGAAAAAAAGTCATTGGGAAAGTAATACTTTCCCAAAGTACCATGGAAGCAACTGTGAACATCTTAACATCCACTGTGAAACTAAACACTCTAAGGTGGACCAGAAACAGTGCTAGTCACAGGCAGGCAGCTATTAGCATCTACTTAGTTTTTACTTTGTAAAGTATTTTCATGCGATCTACAATGGACCCCATGAAAGAATGGCTAGGAGCAGGTTCTGGAGTCAGATACTCTGGGTTCAAACTCCACCTGTAACTTCCACCAGTAGAAAGGGATCCAATTTTGTGAGCAGTCTCTCTAAACTAAGACAACAGCAGTGTCTGTGTACTAAGACAGCAGAGAAGGTTAAATGTGCTCCAAGTCCTCACTCACTCAGTGCTGAGGGCAAGAGTGAAGTGCTGGCGACTAGGACTATTATTACTACTACAGGGCTCAACTCCGAGCTTCCAGTGTTCAGTTTCTACTAATAAAAGGATCATAATCATTAGCATTTGAGATTTCATCAAGCTTGGGGCCAAGAACTAGCATAAGAAGAAATGTGATCTGCACGCAGACGTTGTAAAGGGTGAAATACTAAGACTTAGACAGTAGCTGGTCTGCGGGTGTCCCCATTAGTTTGGTCAAAGGCTCCAAAACTGATCTTGATGACAGATCCCTACTGAATACAGGTGTCCACTGAGAGACACAGGAATTAGAGACTGAAATCAAGTCTTCATAGACCTTTATTGGGACAGTTCACTTTTAGTAAAAAACAAACAAAAAATACTGTGATTCCCTTGAGATATATGAGAAGTCCCTGGTGGAGTACTACTTGACTTAAGGTTTGAGTAAACTAGGGAAGAGGGACTGCCTCAGAGTTAAAGAAAACCAAAACACGTGACCTCAGAGTAAAACCCAACTACTGCTTTTCAAATTCAATCAAGTATGTACGAAGAATATGTCAAAGTCAAATTATTACCATTTACTTACCCTAGGATGGACAAAGAAGTCAGAAGAGGAATATTTTAAACAAAAGGACTATTTAAATCCAGCAAATAAATAATCCCAAATCACACATTACATAGTCAATTACCCTGATGCGTCCACTCTTAATTTCTTGAAGGCAGTTTGTAGGCTCTCCTCCTCTCCGTCCTTGGCTTCAGATTGCATTGTCAAAGTGTCTGCACTCCTATGGATGTTCCCGTTAATACTAAAAAGGAAATAAGAAAAGTGAAAATTGGTAGAATCAAGAGTATTATATCCTTATACGATTACTGTTAGGCGGAAAACATCTTTTATTTCTAAGTTGCAGTTTATATAACCAGACTATAGGATTTAAGAAAATAAATGAAATAATATAAAAATATATATGAACTACCACAGAATCCAAACCACCTAAATAGTTGATACCAACATATTCTTACAGTTTTAGAAACAAAATCTAAAAACTATGTTTCAGGCTGCTAAATGAGGGGAGAAAAAGCTCCCAGATTGTACATGTCTAGAAACCTATCAAAAGCATGACCATCAGAGACAGGAGAAAGCTCAAATTGTGACACTCTGATTAATTAAAATGCTACTGAGTATTTTGACTTTATGACACCATAGCGTTTGTACAAAGCAATTTTAACAACATATCAACACACATGAAAACAAGACACTGCTGTTGTTAGAGACTTGCTTCAGTCCACAGTGCCTATTTTCGACTCTACTCCTCTGACAACTTTATTTAGTGTCTGTTGCCTTTGTGTGTTACAGTCAGTAAACAAGAAATGAAATCTGTACTCAAAAACAGGTAAAGAAGAAAGCAGAGCTTCTCTTTAAGTTAGAAGTGGGAGAAAAAAACTACAGGTATGACTCTGTGCTTACTTATTAACCAACTAGTTTGACTGCTTGAAATTCTCAATTTCTGCTCCTCTGATTTTCCATTTAAACAAAGGAAGGAGATAAACGATCAACTAAAGCAACAAGAAACACAAGTCTTTTGATAAATCCTCAAATCTAATCTTCAAATTACCAAAGTACTAAATCTTGAACAAATGAACCTACAAGTATCCAAAACAGGAGAGGGAGAGAAGAAAAAGACTGAAAAACAAGAGAATTTTTTTAAGCCAAGGATATGTTTTACCTTATTTCTAATCTGGTACCCCCTACCCCACCCCCACCCCACCCCCACCCCAGGCACTCTCAGATAGAGCAGTGCCTCCCTATGGATCCTTGGGTACTCTGAGTCTAGATCAGCCTACTTCTCAGAAGTGAGTTATATGTTATTGTGAGACCTCTAATATTCCAAAGGTCAAGATGTCACAATGTTTGACATTTCTGTGTATGTTCAACCTCAAAAGAACTTAGTTTTCACTTCAACATTAGAAGTCAACATAAACTCTCTCCACACATATTTTGTTTCCTTAACCAGGTCATAAACACGAGGAAACTCATTCACATGACTGGAAGCTTCACTGGTCTCTTATTCTTCACTGTAGCTGGGCTCCCCCAAACACACAATAATCTATATACTAGGCAGAGAGCTCAATTCTGGTATGTCTGGAGTTGCACATCTAAAAATGTCTATCACAGGCTATAAACAAGATTTTTGTTGTTGTTGTTTTGCTTGGTTTGTTTTTTTTTTCAAGACAGGGTTCTCTGTGTAGCTTTGGCTGCCCTGGAACTCTCTCTGTAGACCGGGCTGACCTTGAATACACAGAGGTCCATCCGCCTCTAGCCTCTACATCCCGAGTGCTGGGATTAAAGGCGTGCACCACCACTGTCCAGTCAGAAAGTAGTTTTTGGTTCTGTTTTGTGTTTTAGTTTTTTGAGACAGGGTTTCTCTGTGTTAACAGCCCTGGCTGTCCTGGAACTCATTGTAGAACGGCTGGCCTCAAACTCACAGAGACCCACCTACCTCTGCCTCCCAAGTGCTGGATCTGAAGGCCTGCGCCACCATGCCCAAGTTGTTTTGTTTTGTTTTTTTGCTACCACAACTCCATTAAAGCTGGATTTATAAGAACCGATGAGATGGCTCAAAGGTAGATTTATTGGGACTGGTGGGAAGATGGCTTAGAGTGCATTTATAGGGACCACTGAGATAGCTCAAACAGTAAGTATGCATGTTGCTAAGCCTGCCCACCTGAGTTTATTTCCCAGAAGTTGAATAACAGAAGTATACAACTTCCCAAATTGCCCTCTGCCCAATGCACATAAAAAATTAATAAAGAATGGTTTATGGTTCTCTCAATTGTACCTCTGCGGCAATCAGTCAATACTTTAAGTACACATCAAGTTGCATGTACTGGTGACAACCCCACAGGCAAAAATCCATTCCTTCCACAAGTACTTCCAGAATGCCTAGCACTAAGTGGGATGCCACAACAGAGGCTGAACTGAATACAGGGGTCCTGGGAACCCCATTTCTGTAGGGATGGTGTCTCACTCCTGCCCTCCAGGATCTTACACTTGGCTAAAGCAGCTTTCCAGCTAAGCCTCGAAACTTCTAATTACACAGTGCTAACATAATAGTATGGCAGATGACCACCCTAGATGTTAATACAAACTTAGTTTTCTTGTTGAGACACCAACAGATATATCATTAAAAACCAAAACAGCCCAAAATAAAAATCTGGTTACAGACCCAAAACTCAGAGGATAAAATACTGCCAAAACTGTTTTGAGATTCCCAGCGTTGTGACTGCTCATCTTTTCCTCAGTTACTTTAGTCCAGAGCAAAGGTGAGCGAATAGTCCCAGGCTTTAACCTCGGGAGCGAGAGCAGGGCAGGCTTGTGATTACAGAAAGTTTATTATGCTCCCCTGTGTCCCTAGCTTTCCATCCACAGCGCCTCAGCTCAACAACTACAGAACAGGTGACTGGTCTGCATCTTCATCCACATTACATCTGTGAGAGACATTCATTACCCTTCACTGCACTGACTTCTCCAAGAATCCAGCAAAGATCTCGGATTGGCAAAGGGCCTGTAAGCAGTTACTCTGCAGGGTTTTAAGTCAAATCACCTGACAGTTTCCGCAGACAGCGTATGCACGATTTTGCTTACTCTTTGAAGCTTTAACTAAGCCTTCCTTAAGTTTCAAGTCGAATTCCTCGTTTTCAGGAAGATCTGCACAAAGTTAAAGCGAAGAAAATTTCCCAGACCTTTAGGAAGCTCCTGTCCAGCAACCCTCAAGGAGAACAGCCCCGACAGAATCGTTCTGTCCCCAGGACAAAAACACATCCACACCTCTCTGGGCACACACCCACTCAAACCCGCCAGGTCGCAGGACTACAGACAAAGCAACAAGTTATTTTTTTTTTAACCAAACTTGCGTCTGTCGCGGTTAAACAGAGTCGGCGGGGAAAGGTCCGAACCTGGGGACGCCCCCGAGCCGGGAGCTGTCACGGCTTTTGCCCTGCTCGCCCGGCCAACCACGGACCCGGGGAGGAGGACGCGGGAGGAGCGGAGCGACGGGAGGCAAGCAGAGAGGAATGCGGATCGCAGGGCGGGAAAAGGCGGGAAGGGGCAAAGGGCGCCAAGAAGGGCGAAAGGGGAAGCTGCGGCCGGCGCGGCCCGGGGACCGCGGGAACGCAGGAAGGCGGGAAGCAAAGGCCGCGGCGGACGACGGCCAGGCCCAGCCAGGCAGTCGGCGCAGGGAGACGCCGCGACCGGACGGGCGGGCGGGACTCCGCCTCCCGAGGATGGAAGGCCTGACGGACGCGACGCCCCGACCCTCCCGGGCACGTCAGGCCGCTCACCTCCTCGCAGCTGGGGTGCTCCCGGGGATCCGGCCCCGTCGGATCTTCGCGTCTCTCCTCGACCGCCGCGCCTGACTGACCCGGATCCAAACCCCGCAGATAGGGCGGCCCGCGCCTTCAGGGTCGCACTACGCCTGCGCCACGTCGGCTCGCGCTCCGCCCACCGCTCACGCCCCTCCCACCCCAGTGACTCGGCAGCGCGGCCCGCGGCGACCGCGCAGGCGTACGGCGGCGGCCCCGCCTCTTGGAGGCTCCGCTCCAACCCCTCTCCGGAGCACGTGCGTCTGAAGTCATTTCCTGTTATTCTTTTCGCTCCCTCCGCCCCTTGGCTGGGGTTCGCTCCTGGCAGGCTTTCAGGCGTGCCTGTTTCCTCTCCTCCGTCACGTGAAGGGGGAGGCTGCTGGCTGTGCATCCGCTAGCGAGCTAGCTGTGCTTGCATGGCGTCCCCTGGTTCCCTCTGATCCAGTTGAAGTCACAGCAAGGCAAGGGGTTCGGCGGGATGCCGGAGTGTGTGTGCCAGCGAGGCCTTCCGGGACGCTCGGCCGAGTTTCCTAGATACCCTCGCCACGGTTAATCTCTTTGGGCCAAGAAGGTACTAATTGGACAAGGCCCAGACGGTGGATGCTAGTCCGGAATTAAAATGGAAATGTTTTAGGTTTTTTGTTGTTGTTGTTGTTTGTTTTTCCAAGCACAATTTGGGAGCACCTGGTGGGAAATAAACGTACGGCATTAAGCAGTTTACCCGTGTCCGTTTTTAGTGGTCCTTCTTAAGGCTCTGACAGTTGCTCAGTTGGCAGTTGGGCAAGGTGTGAGCTGTGTAAGCCCCACCACCGCCACCACCGACAGGACCTGTTCAGTTTGGGGACGCTCCGCCCCTCGCCTGTCACTCCCAAGTTCCACTTCTCAAATCCTTGTGCGGAAAGACGGCTTCCTCAGAGTTGGTTCTGGCAACTAAACCCTAGAGTGGGTTTTCCCCTGAACCTGAACTGGGCCGTCCTTTAAGTGTAATCATTAACTGGCCAGGCTGCTGGAAAGGATGGCTCTGTCCACCTTAACTAGAGTCTACACTTCGCTGGACAGACAGCCCGGTCTTCGGACGGTTGGCTTGGGTTTTGTTTTTGTTTTGATTTTTAACCTGCTTTATTGCTCAGACTGTCCTGGAACTTGAGATCCTTATGCCTCAGCCTCCCTAGTGCAGAAATCGGGCATAATGCATGACCAATTTAGGGATTTTTGTTATTTTAACTTTATAATGATGGTGAAAGCCTTTTTTCATTCAATGGGAACTGCATCAGATTTTGAATTTTGGTGTTTTTCCAAGCTAAAAGTATACCCTGTGATAACTCTGTATGCTGGCCAGCAGAGGGGGCTGCAGCTCCCATTCAGCCTCGGGAACTCCCAGGGCAAACTGGTGTACCTAATGCTGTGTTGCTGTGCTCTGATGCTCAGTATTAAGTGTGTTTGGGGCTTATGTGTTCCTCTTGTGATCTGCTAAGTAGGGTGTGTCCCCCTCATAAATTAAGGAACATCTGTATAGGGTTGTTAAGCATGTGATGGTGCCTGAATAAAACTCTTAAACTCTCGCTATGCAGTAACTGGTCCACAATGAAAAACAAACAAAAACCCCCTTGTAACTCAGTAGTGCTAATAACGTAGCTACTCTGTACTGAATTTTCTCAAATTTAATATTCCTGATTTTACACACCCTACAGGTAGAGAAGTCTGAGATTCAAGGAGCCAGGATAGCCTACCTTATTAGCTTAACTTATCCAGTGTTACACAGTGCTAAAAAGTTAGGTTAGGAGAATAGCTCCATGGGTAAAGGCATGCCACAGAGCCTGATGACCCGAGCCTGGTCCCTGGAATCATCCATGGAAATGTGAGAGCCAACTCCATCAAGTTGCAACCTTCCTTTACATGTGTGTCCACACATACACACATCAGTAACACATAAGAATAAACAAGATTCCCTTTTATTGTGTTACAGTATGTGTTACAAACTTGTTCATTCACAGCTTCTCTCAACATCTGGAAATAAAAGAAAATTGAATTGCTCCCTCAGGCGTTGCCAGCTGATTTGCATCAAGACCAAACAGGTGTTTTTAAGCTTACCATTTCAGAGCATTGTTTGGTAAAATCTCTGCAGCTCCCCAGGAAAGATGCTCTCTGGGTCACGGAGGAATTCCTATAGAGCAGAACATAGTCCTTGAGAGTTAAGTAGATACTCAGCACAATTAGGATGACCTCCATTTACCTTATTTGTATTTACTATGATAGTAAGTATTAAAAAGTAAAAACATCTGTTTGTGTGAGCACAATTCCATAAAGTGAGACACTTTCCTGCCTGGGGATACGTGGAGAGTAAAGAACAATCTGGCTACGCCATTCCTCCTGACAGCAGCGCTACGGGCTTGAGGAAATTGACTGCCCAGCTCTGGGACCCTGTTCCAGCTGTCCTCGCCTTGTGTGGCTTGAACCTACCAGTCTTTTCTCTCCCTAATCTTCCCAGATTTTCTGTTTCCTCTCCTAGAACATTGTTTACCCACAGTTCATTTTGTTATTCTGGTCTCTGCTCAAACCTGTTCCCCAGAGGGGCCTCCACAACTACTCCAACAGTTTCCTTCACTCCCAAATTTTTTCCCCCGTTCATTTTTTTCCTTAATAACCACTATGACATTTCAGTGTCCCTTTACTATAGAAATTTACTGTTGCTCACATAGAAGCGACCCTGAGGACAAAGACTTGGTTTCTGTCTTTATCGCTACTAGTTAATTAAGTCTTAGGTATATATTTCTCCAGGTTTTTTTTTTCTTCCTAATTGTACCGCCAATAACTGGTAAGTCTTTAAAATGTTATCTTGGGCTAGGAAGATTGCTCAGTGGTGGAGCATCTATCTGTCCAGCATGCATGACACCCTGAGTTTGGTGAATGCCAAAAATGAAGCAGGGAAGAGAAAATTTAGAGTTGAAAATGTGACGTCCCCAGGACTTAAAGTCTTGTGTCATACAAACCTCGCACTCGGTCATTACTGACCAAACCTGCTAAATGTTCACTGCAGCAATCTAAATGTCTTTATTCTTCACAACTATCTGAAAACGTTTCCTGTTGCCTGAGTAGGTGGTGGAGGGAATGGGTGCATAGTAAATCCTTTGGGAAGACTGGAAGGATGCCTCTTTGCAGTTACTCCTTACACAGACCTCACTGAGCAACGGCCGCTTGCCCACTGCTGTGCAAAAGCCCTTGAGAAGTAAGTTCGTGGGGTCCTTAGCAAGCCACAGATCCAGAGCATAGTGTGATTTGTAGATAGCAGAAAGGGACAGGCCTTCCTGGGCAAAGGTAAGGGGAGGATTGAAACTAGTTGTGGCTGAAGCCTGGACTTTGTCCAGAATATTATGAACTATTTTCATGATGGCAGTGTGCCAGTTAGTAGTTTATCTCACCCGAGAAAGCAGGTGAGTGAGTCTAAGAGCAATAAGAGCTACAGGATGGAGCGGGTTTTGGAGAGACTAGTGTTTCAGGGTGCTGGATACAGACCCCTGTCTAGTTGAAGCCAGAAGGTGACCCAGTTCACTGAGGGAATTCAGGAGGATGGACCAGCCTTAAGAAATGGGATATTGGCTTGGGCCATAAAGAATTGGAACTCCAAATGAAAGCAAAAATCAGCTAATGAGAGTATACATTCTGTGTGTTAATCAGTGGGTATCTGGTGTACAGAACACCAGTTAAGATACAATGTGTGATGCCCTTCTGTATGCTGTGAATATGTTTTATTACCATTGGTTAATAAAGAAGCTTATTTGGCCAATAGCCAGGCAGAATAGAGCCAGGTGGGAAACCCAAGCAAAGATAAAAGGAAAAAGAAGGCAGAGTCGGGGAGATGCCAGCAGCCACTGGAGAAACAAGATGTGAGGTAACAAGCCACGATCTCATGGTAAAATACAGAATAATAGAAATGGGTTAATTTAAGTTGTAAACGCTAGTTAATAATAAGCCTGAACTAATAGGCCAAAGTTTCTGTGTGATTTCTCAAGACTGGGTTGCCAGGAAATGAAAGTGCAGCCTCTGGTTACAAGGATACATGGAGTCAGTCCTTCTGATTTGATCAGGACATCATGACAAAGACTTTTGGACTATGACCTTCAGGACTTGTCCTAAATGAGTGTGACTCTTTCCCTACAGTCTTCAAGCCTCTTCCTGTCACCTGCCAACTCTAGGCCCCTCCTCAGCTCCAGAACTGTGAGACTCCACTCGTGTTCAGGGGCCCACCTCTTTCAGTGACCATCTAGCCTTTTACCCAGTGTCTTGGTTAGAAATCTATCCTGTAATAAAAGCACCATGATCAAAACTGACTTGGGGAAGAAAGGGTTTATCTGGCTTACACATGCTAGTCCCTGTTCAGAGGGAAGGAGGAACCCAAACCAGGAGGCAGAAACAGACCCTGGAGGATGCTTACAAGCTTCATCCTTCTGGCTTGCACAGTTTGCTTATATCCCCCAGGACCACTTGCCCAGGAATGGACTGACAGTGGCCTGGGCCCTCCCCAATCAATCATCAATCAAGACAATGTCCCCCCAGGCTTGTCTGTAGGCAATCTGAGTTTCTGGATGTCAAGAAACACCTGCTATGTTTTCTCCTCTCAGCCCCTGCCATCTCACTTCTACATCTGTCATTTAGGTGCCCTTGTATTGGTGCTCCAGCGGCACTTTGTGGTCCCTTTATCAGAGCAGGACTCATATTTTGTGTCCCCATGTCTTGCACAGGCCTGCCACCGTATTGAATGAACGAGCAATCTTACAGAGCCATCCATCAGTCGGTCATCTCAGCAAAGACTTCCAGCTGCTTTTTGGCATTTTAGAACCACAACTAATGACTGCTGATCCCCTCAGCCTTTGAGCTGAGCAATGGGACTTTTCACCACGTGCTCTTGTTTGGGGGAATAGGCAAGGGCTGGGTAGGTAGGGATTGACTGTTCTCTCTGCCCTCTTTGTGAGCTCCAAAGCTGCCGTACTCTGTTATTTAAGTAGTTACTTTCCTCGGATGTTGGGGAACAGAACAGGAAGTGAGAGGAGCACTATAGTCATGCCTTATGAACAACCTGAGTCAGTTCACCTCTCTGGTTCCTGGTTAATTGGCCACCGCCTGAGCTGGATTCCCTCACTAGGAGCGAGACCATTTTTTTTTTTTCACATAATGTGGATATTTTAGAGACCATTTTCTTGTAGTTACTTCTGGCCAGCAGAGGGTGTGGGGTGGCAGCTTCTCAGCTTCTCTTTAAGGCTTTTGAAGTTTAAAAGACCCTAGTTTAAAAGACAGTGACTAGCTGGCCTCTGTCATTTGGATTTTGCAGTTTAAATTGTGGGATGACATCAGGCAGGTTAAAGTGGAAAAATGGGATCAATTAGTAACGTTTCTGGAAAGAGTTGATGCTGTGGCCAGGGACTATTGAGAGGGACTTCTGACGTTCCTCGAACATCATTTCCTGATCTGATACTAGTTATAGGAATGTGTTCAACCTGTAAAAGTACATGAAAATATATATTTGAAGTTTCTGCTGCATTATTTAAACTTAATATAGTTTCAGAATCTAAAAGTGCAAAACAAGTAACAACATCAACAAACCTTTAGGCCATCAAGAAGGCTCCGCGGGTAAATGTACCTGCCATCAAGCCTGACAACCTAACTTTGATCCTGGAACCAACATGGTGGGAGGAGAAAACAGACTCCTGAAAGTTGTCCTATGACCTCCAGTGTGCACCATGGCATACATTTATACACACACACACACACACACACACACACACACACACACAAATAATGTAATAAAAATAAACCTGTGAGTGCAATGTAGTTACAAAGGTCTTGTGTTAGGGTGAGATGCCTTTTATTACTATAGTTTTTAACTTTGACTGGGTCATGAGACCCCTGAGCAAACCACAGAGTCCAGTTGAGAGCTGCAGCAACAGAGAACACAAATAAGAGACAGAAGCATCTGTAACGAAAGGTTACAGATGGCTTTGAAGCATATAAAAAGATGCTCACCTCAGAGGAAAAGATACTCAACTTCAATCTATTTTTCCTCTTTTTTTTTAAAGATTTATTTATTTATTATGTATACAGCTTTCTGCCTGCATTCTGCCTGCACACCAGAAGAGGGCACCAGATTTCATCATAGATGGTTGTGAGCCACCATGTGGTTGCTGGGAATTGAACTCAGGACCTCTGGAAGAGCAGCCAGTGCTCTTAACCTCTGAGCCATCTCTCCAGCCCCAAAAATACAGGGTTTTTTTTTTGTTTTGGTTTGGCTTGGCTTTGGTTTTTCAAGACAGGGTTTCTCTGCAGATTTGGAGCCTATCCTAGAACTAGCTCTTGTAGACCAGGCTGGCCTTGAACTCACAGAGATCTGCCTGCCTCTGCCTCCGGAGTGCTGGGATTAAAGGTGTGCGCCACCACCGCCCGGCTTTTTTCCTCTTTTTTTAAGACTATAATAGTATCACATCATTTCTCCCTTCTCTCTTCTCCCTCCTAGCCTTCCCATATATCCCTCCTTGCTTTCTTTTAAATTCATAGTCTCTTCATCCATTAATTGTTGCTACATGCGTATGTGTATGTACACATACACGTGTACACTAGCACGACCTGCTCAGTCTGTATCATGGTACTTATGTGTATGTTTTCAGAGCTGACTATTTGGAACTGGATAACCACCTAGTGTGCTCTCCTCCAGGGAAGACGATCACCCACTTTCAGGACTCCCTGGTTGCCTGAAGTTGTTTGTTTGTTTTTCTCTGTGTAGTCCTGGCTGTCCTGGAACGTGCTCTGTAGATCAGGCTGTCCTCATACTCACAGAGATCTTCCTGCCTCTGCCTCCTGAATTTTGGGGTTAAAGGCATGCACCACCAATGCCTGGCAGCCTATAATTCCTTGTATGGTGTCGAGATCTCATGAGCTTTCCCCCATCCCCTTTGGCATGTCTATTGTTGTCTTTGTTCAACTAATGTTTGGGTCATGTTGGTGAGAGTATGGGTGCAGCTTCTGACATTGCTAGGAGAAACCATCTCACCGCAAACTCCCTGATCCTCCAGTTCTGAGAATCTTTCTGCCCCCTCTCCCACAATGTTCCCTGAGCCTTTAGGTGCAGGAGTTGATCTGTAGATGTATCCATTGGGACTGGTTCCACAACTCTGTATTTTGATCAGTTGTGGCTTTGAGTAATGGTTTCTGTCTGTTGCAAAGACAAGTTGTCTTGATGAGAAGAGAGGACTACACTTATCTGTGGGTATAAGGACAAGTGTCCAGAGTGTAGCTAGGGAGTGTGCTGGTTTAGTAAAGTGGTGGTTATAGGTTCTCCAAGCTTCAGTCTTTTAGAGATAATGGGTTTTTCTTATTATTTTATTTATTTATTGGTTTTCCAAGATAGGGTTTCTTTATGTAGTCTGCCTGTTCTGGAACTAACTGTAGGCTAGGCTGGCCTCAAACTCAGGGATCTGCCTGCCTCTGCCTCTTGAGTGCTGGGATTAAAGGCGTGTGCCACCACCACTCGGTGAAATAAATGTTTATCAACAGTGTGCAGAAGACCATTTTCAATCCATTAGATTTACAGAATCCATCCTATCAGATGGAGATGGAGGAGTGGGCAGGCACTGGGTAGCAGGCCTGTTCATGCATCACTGGCTGAACACTGAAATGAATGCCCTATTAACTCAGTAAAATCAAAACTAAAAGTCTAGCTCTCTACATATCTAATTCCACTTGGTGAGGGAAAATGTTTCATGTGAGAGGTTTGCCTGACTCCTCAGAGTAGGGGAGGGTGGAGACCTTGTTCTGTGTCCATTTCTTATGTCTGTCTGCACTCCTGTCTGACACCAGCCCTACTCTAGGAGCCCCCGGGCTCCTACAGTCCACACCTCCGCAAACACTGCTTTCTACACCATGTCTTTTCTTGGCTTTTGGGTTGGACTTGCCACTGTTGTTTTAGTTTTAGTCTTAATTGGCTGTATTTGTAGTTCTAAAATCAGGTAGCAGTCCAGACCGAAAAGGGTTCAAAGCGTCCCCCTCTCCCACTTCATATTTATAGACAGTGCATTTCTCTCACCTCTTAAACTCCAAAACAAAATGGAAAAAGACACACAAAGCTCCCATCTAGCCAGGTTCACTCTGAAGTTCCTGTTCTTTTTCCCTCCAGAGCTTTAGTCAGCATCTCTGCTTACACTCACTGTCTGTCTGTCTGTCTGCCCACCCATCTCTTCCTGCATATCTTGCCTTCTATCTATACATCTACCTTCCTTCCTACCTACTTACCTATTTCTTCCTGCATGTCTTGCCCCCTTCCTGGATAACCTTGTGTTGCTGAATCCAGTAGACACGGTTGAAGTCCAGGCACTGTCTGACACTGGACATGGCTTCCTCCTGGTTATTTTTGATAGAGACTAGCGAAGTAATATGAATAATAAATGAAGTATAGGGTTGGGCCTTTGAAAGATAGCCAAACTAACCAAAAAAAAAGACCCAAATTAAAATTAGAGACTAGGGACTGGGGAAATGCCTCAGGAGTTAAGAGCACTTCCTGTTCTTCCAGAAGACTGGAGTTTAGGTCCCAGCGCCCATGTAGGGCATGTTCCAATAGCCTGTAACTCCAGCTCCAGAGGATCCCACACCCTCTTCTGGCCCCTGTGGGCGCCAAATACATGTACACATATGCACAAATAAATAAATCTTTAAAATTAGAGGTGACAAGGGGGGACATACAAGATTTCAATGAAATAAAGGGGACCCTTGGGGTTCTACTTTGAAATTTTATATTATAAAAACAGGAAAATCTAGAAGAAATGGCAAAATTCCTAGACACAGGACTTCCCAAAATTAAACCAAGGTAAATA
This sequence comes from Ondatra zibethicus, assembly GCA_004026605.1. Taxonomy (NCBI): domain Eukaryota; kingdom Metazoa; phylum Chordata; class Mammalia; order Rodentia; family Cricetidae; genus Ondatra; species Ondatra zibethicus. Next base: position 40,327 of record PVIU01002719.1, on the reverse strand, counting down.
GTGGCTGGGCTGGCCCATTTCTGAACTCCGGGAAGCCTTTCCCATTCAGGACCCACCTGTGTCCCGCACAGCTGCAGATCTCTGTCGGCATCGCCTCCTTTGCGGATATGTTCATGGTGTTATTCTAACTTCCCAGAGGGAGAAGTAGTGCTTCAGTCTGTAAGCCTAACACCTCCTCCAGCTGTAACGTGCTGTTTGTATCGTACCGCCCCTTCACACACATGCACACGCCACAGCGTCAAGGAGTCAGACATGTTTATCTCAGACTCAGATGAGGCCCAGGAAAGTGTGACTGCCCGGGGAGCTGGGAGTGCCTGTGTCCACAGGCAATTCCTGCTCTTTCTAAGCATGCCTCCTTCAGAAAGGAATGAGTACTGAAGGTACACACTACATCAGAGGGATGTCCGAGGAAGATGTTGTCGAGCCCTCCAACTGGGTGGGTGTGGGGTCTGTGCTTCTAAAAGCCTCCTGCAGGATGCAGTGGGGACCGGAAAGAGCTGGGTTCCTTCCAATCTCTTCAGGGTTACCACTTCCTATGAGACCTCGAGCAAGCCACTGTACTGTCTTGAGTCTCTGCTCAGACCTTTGTAAGCTAAAATCCACCCCTTCTGCTGACGTGGGAGAATTGCTTTGAAGACCGGGTACAGGGGTTCGAATGATGCTTGCTGTCTTGGGAACTTTAAAGTCTGTCACTTCAGGAAATCCTCAGGATGGATCTGCTGGGATGGGGGCAGCAGACTGGACTTCAGTGAGCTTTCTGTTCTATTCCTCCTTCTTTTCCTACAGGGGATTTTACAGTGTTCTTGGGAGGTGGCAGGGTGGTTCTGGAGCGCCTACAGAAAGAAAAAGCTTGCCTGTGCTTCCCTGCCCCATCCCGCTCACTCTACAGAGAGCATGGCTATGGCTTAGCACACATCCTTCTGGGGTAGATAGAAAGTGTATACCTGTAATCTCAGCAGCTTGGGAAGATCCCAAGTTCAAGGCCAGCATGGGCGCCAGTGAAACTCTGTCTCAAGCAAATTAATAAACAAAAACCTCAAAGCCCAAACACATTTCTGTGTCTGTTCATGCCAATACATACACAGACATGCACCTGTTTGTAGGGTTTTGTTCTTTAAATGTTATAAATGTCACCCACCATTTTTGCACCTCACATATTCCCTCTGTCATTCTAACTTGCCAACCTGTCTATATGCAAGCTACCTAATTCTAATGATGGGCATTTTATAAGTATATTTAGTCAACTACCTTCCAATGCCATTAAACACTGAAACATTACCAGTGGTGCAATGCTTCTCAACTAAGTTTAAATGCTTTTAAATTTATTTTGAAGTGAAATTGGTAGCACAAATGTCTATATTTGGTATAGAGGGAAGGCCATGATCTGAAAGAGAAGAGGTCCCCAGTGGAAGTCACTGCTTTGTCTTCAGGGTGGACAGAGAACTCCTTGGTGTGGGCCTGGAGAAGCCAACACAGCTTTTAAGTCACACTCCCCCTTGCTCTGACCTTCAGATACTCTCTCTCTCCATTGTTCTTCCCAAGCACCTTCTCTTAGTGCACATCCAGAACCAGGAGCTGCCTCCCAGGACCGGTTAAGCCTCAGCACAGACCAGGGATCTAAACTGCATATCCACCAAGGGCCAGTCTACCCAGACACCAGAAGAAATCATCACATCCGTGTCTCAGCATCCATTCATTTGGTGAATGTTCAGGGCCTTCACAGCTGAGCCAGTGGTGCCCCTGCCCGCCCCACCCCCTAGACCTAGAATGCACACGTAGAGCCTAAACCACTGGCACAGCTTAGCTGGAACATGAACAGCTCACACATGCCCTCCCAAGTCACATTAGCATGTATGTAGATGGAGCGGATCCCAGACTACACCCCTACCCAATGTGGCAAGAGCTCCTGGTCACTCCTTCCATGCCCTTCATAGCAAGCCAGAGTCAGGATGGAGGACGTGTCTTTGGAGGACTTTGTAGTCTGACCTAAATAGTCCCAAGAAAATATCCCATGCAACAGAAGTGTAGTAGTCTTGCCTGCAGCCTGTGTGAAGGGTGCGGAGAGGAACCACCCAACAGCGGCCATTCACAGTGTGCAGATGCTCCTGGTCCTGATGCTGGAGACAAGAGCTCTGTGTGTTTAAGTCACAGCCCAGTGTTCACTTCCAGTACATCAAAGGGATGTGGATTCTGTCTGGACTACTGACTCCCTCCACGCTCAAGTCCATACAAAAACCAAGCCAGTGGAACACAGCATCCAAGCTGCAAAGCCACCAGGGCCTCAGACACTCCATCCTGCTGACTCGGAGATGGGAGAGTAGAGAGAGGGTCATGGTGGGAAGAGAAGGAGGCTGGAAAGTGAGGAAGGGCATGAGTTCTGATCCTGACTTCCTGCCCCACACGGGATAAATCGCTGCGCCTCCTTAGGCCTTGGCTTCTTCACTTATTAGTCATTGGAAACATTCACTTTTTCAATCCTGTTTTCCTCAAAATCACTACAAATGAAATCAAGATTCTTAAGATTTATTAGAGATTTGGGGTTTGGAATAATTCCAGTTCCTCTTTGTTAGTTTTATTTATTTGTTAATAGTAGATGTTCTAAACAGTAGATGCCACTAAGCAGAAAACAGTCTGAAGTGGAAGAAGACCAGACTGAAGTGGAAGTGGAAGAAGGTACAAAAGACCAGTTATTACATACTGGTTTATTTAGTGATTTGCTAAACACACTGTGTGTACTGTACTGCTCACCTCCAAGCATGGCTTCACTTGCTACCTGGAACAGAATGACCAGGAGAAGTAGCTGGAACAATGGGCCATCGCCCCTAACAACCTGGCCACAAAAGTTTACACCTGTCCACTTTAATATATGCCTTTAAAAACAACCACTGGTTGCCGTGAGCAATTCTGCAAAAGTCTTGCGTGTTTGTTCACCCCATCTTGTGGTTTTCGGGCATAAAATGAGAATGTTACAGGAACCTTTCTGGAATTAGCACTCTGACACCAATGAGAGCGGAAGAGAGGAGACGTCACTAGCGGTAGGATGGCCCCTGGAAGGCTTCGAGACCAGGTCTAGTTTGTATTCTCATTTTATGTTCTAAAGCCAGAAGGTGAAGCAGGCAAGAGTTTATAGAGGCATAGTGGCAGTCAGCAGGTTGTGGAGGGCAATGGCCCCTGGTTTCAGCTACTCCCTCCTATCTATCTGTTCCAGGTAGCAAGTGAGGTCAGGCTTGGCAAATAGGCAGTACAAGCAGTGCTTTAAGTCAATTGCTAAACAAACCAATAAATCAGTATCTAATAATTGGTGTTTTCTATCTTAGTCTACTTCAAAATGCAAACTGGACCCAGGACAAAGGCCTTTGAAGGAGCTGTCCTGGCTTCAGCACTAGGGGGCGAACTTCTGCTCCCTCCATTCTGGTGCTTGGAGCCCTTGATTCCAGAAAGATCCTGCAGCAAGTTCTTAGAGAGCACCTGCCACTGGCATCTTGGTGGACATCCCTTCCAGATAGGTGTTGTGATAGTTGGTTCTTAACCTACACTGATTTTGGGAGCCCCCTGAACCCACCAAAATTGTGGGCTTAGGGCTTCTGCCCTGCCACTTAATTTCCAAACTCTCTAAACAAAACCTGTTGTGGGTTTTTGTTTGCTTGTTTGGTTTTGCTTTTGCTTTTTCATTTGTTTTGGTTTTGGTTTGGTTTTTGTTTTTCAGAGACAGGGTTTCTCTGTGTAGCTCTGGCTGTCTTGGATCTTGCCCTGTAGACCAGGCTAGCCTTGAACTCACAAAGATCTACCTGCCTCTGCCTCCTCTCCTGAGTGCTGGGATTAAAGGCGTGCACCACCAGCAGCAGCAGTGAAACCTGTTCTTTTCACTATTCTCTAAGCACATTTTTAAAAATTTATTTTATGAGCCAGGCCACTATATCTTTAATTTCAGTACTTGTCGATCTCTATGAGTTCTAAGCCAACCTGGCCTACATCACGAGATTCAGGCCAGCCACACCTACATAAAAGTACTCTGTCTCAAAACACGAACAGACAAAATGTTAGGAGTTCCTACTTAAGGCTGCTTGGGAACCTGCTGTTTCACTCACCCTTAGGGTTTGACTCTGAAAGGCTCTTGTGTTGAAGGTTTAGTTTTCAGTACAAGCTTTGGGAAAGTGACTGGGTTCTGAAGACTCCGACCTAATCAATGGATTAATCCCATGATAGATTCATAATGTGGCTATGTTATATAGGAAGCATGGCCCAGATCAAGGAAGTAGGCCACTAGGTACATGTCCTTGAAACATAGGTCTTGTCTCCAGCCCCCTTCTGCTTCTCTGCTTCCCAGCTGCCACAAAGTGAGCAGTTCCTCCTCCTCCTTCTGCCATGGCTTCTGCCTCCCCACAGGCCCGAAAGCAAGGGAGCAGACTACTCATGGGCTGAGACCTCCGAAACGGTGCGCAGACACAAAGCCCCCTAAACTTTTTTCCCAGGAATTTCATTGCAGCAGGACTTGACTAACTGCATAATGTGTGAGTTTGTTTCTTCTTCTTATTTCTCTTATTAGAACAGGGTCCCATTGTAGACCAGGCTGGCCTCATACTCACTGTGGAGCTGAGGATAATGTTGCACTTTTGATCCTCCTGTCTCCACTTGCAGAATACTGGAGATACAAATGTGTGCTACCACACTCAGGTGTTGAGGATGGAGCCCAGGGCTTCATGCATGCTAGGCAGGTGCTCTATTATCTGAGCTACAGTTGCTTGCAGTTAGCAAACTTGTTTCTTAAAACAAAAGCTTGTTCAATCATTATTTATCTGATCCTAATTTAACAACCCCCTTTGTGGGCCATTTAGAGTATTTTAGTTGTTTTTGTAGTTCAGAGAGAAGCCAGATGAAGAATGAGTGGAAAAAACCACTGAAAATACAAACACTTAACAAAAATGCTTTATTGAGACAGGGTTTCTCTGTGTAATAGCTCTGGCTATCTTGAACTCACTCTGTAGACCAGGCTGGCCTTGAACTCACTGAGATCCACTTGCCTCTGCCTCCTAAGTGCTGGGATTAAAGGCGTGTGCCACCACTGTCCGGCCAAAAATGCTTTTTAAAAAGCACAGAATGGGGGAGCTGGAGAGATGGCTCAGAGGTTAAGAGCATTGGCTATTCTTCCAAAGGACCAGGGTTCAATTCCCAGCACCCACATGGCAGCTCACAACTGTCTATAACTCCAGTTCCAGGAGGTCTGACACCCTCACACAGACATAAAAATGAAATTTAAAAAACACCAATGCTCATAAAATAAGAATAAATAAACCATTTTAAAAAGGCACAGAAAGATGCCAAAGTATCTTGCTATTTGCAAGAATAACAAACCAGAAACTATTAAGGGATTAACGCTCATGTTCAACCAATTATATTTCAGTCAACAGTTACCTATTGGATAGCCACTGTTTTAATGTCAGATGCTGGGGACTCAACAGCAGGCACTGACCTAGGACTTCGGAACAAGAAGAGAGAAACCCAGGCAGGCACATCTCGGTTTATAAAGGCTTTGTCTAAGCAGCCACGGGAGGAAGCACAGAAATGGCTTTCTTTTCAACTCATAACAAGCCACCCCACCTTGAGATGGCTCCACGTTTCAGGTTCAGTGGAGGCCTCTTTCAAGTTCACATCCAGCACAGATGTCACACCTGATGTGCCACAGTGAAGATCATTCAGATCCAGGAAATTGTTTATCTCCTGGCTCTTCCCCTTCCAGTTAGCTTGAAACTTTTTCCTGGCGCAGCTGTAACTTCTATCCCAGAGGGTTTTTTTTTTTTCCTTCTGACTGGCCCAGAACCTTACAAAGCAAGTCTGTCATTTACTTCCTATAATCCAGGATAAGAACCAACTACCAAGCCTTGAGATCTTTGGGCAAGACACCCTCTCTTGTGGTCTCCTCCAATCTGGGAAGTCCTTCCCTGACAGAAGAGCCTGCAGGCTCCCTGTTGATTCCTCAAGCCCAGCAATGCTCAGACCTTCTACCAGAGTACCCAAGAACAGATGGCCCACAGCATGGGGGCCACGAGGCCCAGACCTTTGAGGACAAATCGTGCTGGTGACACTGGGAATGGCTCTGCAGCTTCCACAGGTTTGCGGGGAGGGGTGGGGACAGCTCTAGTTGGAAGACCTAATACTGTTCCAGTAAGAGCATGTGTGCCTTTGTCTTGTGCCCCCATGTGGCTGTCCTCCTGGGAGTCTGGCTTGCCTGTGGTTTGGTTCCATCTGGTCTAAGATAAGGCTGAGTTGGGAATTAACCAATGATTTCAAGGATGAACCCTTCAGATGTCGGACACCTTCAACAGACTGTGGCGTGTCGGCACAATAAATAACCAAGCCAGCTCAAAAAGAATGGGTATTTTTAATGAATGAAAAGAGGGGAGACTCACACTACAAGGGTGGGAGTCGCGCGAACACGGCATGGAGAGAGAGAGCGCCCCTGTGTTCTCTCCATTTATCTAACTTGGGATTCAGGTAGCCACACCCCAACTGGATGTGATTGGCTGATAATTTCCCCCACCATCTCCCCCTTTTGTCTAAATAAGATCCGTCCAAACCCAACACAGTTATATACAATAGGAACAGATACCAAATATAAAATTACAAACAATATTAAGCAAGGAACGCATAACAAAAGTTTTACTAAATATTTTATTTTAAGGTGTCTAACTATTGTATTGAAATTAAGCGTGGCCAAATTTGTGAGGAAGGTAACTACAATTATCTAATCTTTAACTCCATCAAAGATCTGAGAAGGGAAATAATATTATTTGAGTGGACAGGAAGTATAGTTGAGAAACTTTTAAAATGTGTAACAAGTGACAGAGACAACTGACTACCTGGGCAATCACCCAAAGTCTTATTTGTAATGTTGAGGCAACCAACTTTGGCTAAGGCCTAAAGTAACTGACAGACCATTTTTAAAGGTAAGAAACTTTTTAAAACTATCTTACTCTGTCTTGGCAGGATATGACAGTTTTGTTTTATCCATTTATGGATACTCTGTATTTTTGTTAGTGGTTGAGGTATGGGCATTTCTTTGCCCAAAGGCCAGTTTTGTCAGGAAGAAAGGCTCCGGGTGGAGTGTCTCTGGTGCTCAACATTCTCTCGGGAATAGATTGGTGTTGTCAAGAGCAATTGTGTCTCATTGTCACAAAACTATGAAACTCTAAATTAGATTAAAGGCTATTTTTTTACAGCTCCTTGAAGAGGTTGAAGATTATCTATTTATACTGAATATAATCTCTATGTATCTAAAGAGCCTGATTAGTCTAATTATAAATATAACAAACATAGATGACTATTGATCTATAATTTTTAATACCTATCTAACTTAAAGACTAAGACAATAAACAACTGTGCAATAAATGAGGACAATGACTTTTAAATATAAACAAGGTATAAGTGTCTTAATCGGAGGTAGTAATGTACATTGCGGTATGGTAAATATATACATATATATATCAATACATAAACAATGTTTTAAATAGAGGTAAAAGCATACATGCATACAATATTTAATATAATTTAACTTTGTATCAATATATAAAAATCTATACCAATATAATTGTCTAAAAACAATAACAGGTATTTTTAATGAATGAAAAGAGGGGAGACTCATGCTACAAAGGGTGGGAGTTCCGAAGTCCTGTCCTATCCGTCCCGCGAACACCGCATGGAGAGAGAGAGCACACCTGTGTTCTGGGGGTTCAGGTAGCCACACCCCAACTGGATGTGATTGGCTGATAATTTCCCCCATCACAGACTTTTGTTACATCCTGCCAAATTCATTTCCTAGAGGACTCAGCTCATTCTCTGTATCTTTTCTGGGTTGAGTTTTGGGATTCAGATTTCATGGAATTGTAGGAAGGAAACATATGACATGCCATTCCCAGGCAGGCCGTGGCGGTACCTCACAATCGGACATCAGTCTTCACAGAGCATGGGATAAACAGAGGCTGTATGGGTTAATACTGTCAACCTGATGGGATCTGGAATCTCTTGGGAGACAAGCCTCTGGGCACGGCTGTGCAGAATCTATCAGTTCAAGGTCAGCCTAGTCTATATAGTGAGTTCTAGGCCAGTTAGGGACGTGCACTCTGGCATCTCTAACATCTTCAGCTTCACATAATGGCCTCTCTGGGCCTCCATTCAAGAACACCCTGACACATGCCTCGCCTTAGTGGCTTTATTCCATAACTCTTTTCCTCTATCCTTAATCCTAAACCCAAAACCACGTGGCCAAAGCTGCCAAATTCTGCTGCTTGCTAGAGCTAGAACGTGGCCCCCTTGTTCAATTACATCTTCACCAGCTTTCTGTCTTTCACTGCCTAAGCTTGGCTGTCCTGAAACTTGCTCTGCAAATGAAGGTCGCCTCAAACTCAGACATCTGCCAGCCTCTGCCTTCCATGTGCTGGAATTAAAGGCATACAGCCCCATGTCTGGCTCTAAGTTTTTCTTTAATTCCTTTTCACAAATTGCAAACATAGCTGATGGAATCTTGCCCAGAGGCTTCCACTCCCTTTATTCCACTTCTTAATCCATTTATCTCCTTAAACACAGGACTTAGCTCCATTCCACTTTCTTGTGCTACTTTTCCCCTCAAATATTTTCCTTGCTCAGCTTGCTCCCTTTCATTCTATATCTTCATTAGAGTTAACACTAGTAACCACAAAACAGAGTCTATACTAGGCTGTTTTGAGATTTCCTCTGCCAAGGGAATTAACCCAAAGTTCTTCACTTTAGCCTCAGGCAAACTTCTCAGACAAGGGCAAAAAGCAGTCACTTTTGGGCCTGGAGAGATGGCTCAGTGGTTAAGAGCACTGACTGCTCTTCCAGAGGACCTGGGTTCAATTCCCAGCACCCACATGGCAGCTCACAACTGTCCGAAGATCCACTTGCAGGGGATCTGACACCTTCACACCAATGCACATAAAATAAAGTCAAATAAACCATAAAAATATTTTTTAAAAAGCAGTCACTTTCTTCACCAAAATATCACAAGAACAATTTCTAGGCAACATACTAAAATTCTTCTCGAACCCACGACCTTGAGATTAAGAGTCTCATGCTTTACCAACTGAGGTAGAGGTAAGAGCCAGTGGCAGGCTGTTTTGCTTTTCTGACCTTCAGGTTGAACCCCAATTTCTGTCTCTGGATTGTTTTTGTTTTTTTTTTAATTAATTGTGCTACATCTGAAACCTCTTGAGCCAACTCCCAACACTTCAAATCACCAGCACCAGTGCCTCCGTGCTTACTTAGTACACACCATTAAGCAGTGCGTAAAGCGTTCCACTGCTTTCCTAACCCAAAGTGCCAAAGTCCGTGTTACTCCAAACAAAAGCATGGTCAGGCCTATCACAGAAATGTATCAGTTCCTGGAACCAACTTCTTAGCCTTAGGCCTTTTTACTGATGTGAAGGTGGGGAGCATGGCGGTGTGCTGGCAGAGATGGTGCTGGAGGAGTAGCTGAGTCCTACATCTTGCAGCCAACAGGAAGTCAACTGAGACACTGGGTGGTATCGTAAGCATAGGAAACTGATGGGGAAGCTTTGTTAACCAATTATCTTTAAAAGGTGAGACCAAGTTAGGGTGTGGCTTTCTGGGACCCAGAGAAAAATGGGCACATGACCCAGGTGCTCTCTCTCTCTCTCTCTCTCTCTCTCTCTCTCTCTTTCTCTCTCTCTCTGTGATTCCCATGCAGCACAGCTGAGCTTGGACTTCTCATTCCTGTTTCATGAATTTTTTCCTTATAATAAATTAAAATATAATTGTTTTACCTTTTAGATAGCCTGGTTATTTCCCAAATAAACAGGAAACCTCAAAACCCACCCCCCACAGTGGTCCTACAAGTCCACACCTCCTAATAGTGCCACACTCTATGGAATTATGGGGGCCGATTACATTTGAACTACCACAATCTCCCACACTGAAGTATTTCATTTGAGAAATACAACATCTATAATTTACTCCAAGTACTCCTGCTCTCTGTTAAACAAGAATGGCAGAGGTACAAGGTTTTAATGACAATGGTGTCTAGTGATAGATATACAAATGTCCACTGAACATCTTTCTTTCTTTCTTTCTTTCTTCTTTGTATGCATGTTTGAAAAGTAAAAACAAAATGAGTAAAGCAAAATGCTAAAAGTATGGCTTCATATTTTACCTGTAGGTTCCCATAGAAAGAGAGGGATCCCTAGGAGCAAACCGAGCAGTGCCCTCCTAGGTGCATTCACACATAGGACCTGGTCCAACAACAGGGCTCGGGATGCAATGGAACTCACATAAGCCTGCTGTGTGTTCAGGATACAGGAGAATACCCACCCTGGTAGGCCATGAGTCGGGAGAGCACTTGGGGGCTTTGATGAAGGTGTATTCTTTGATCCCACAAGGCTGTGTCTGGAACTTACCATGTAGATGATGCTGTGATTTCCACGCTCTTGTGAAGAAGACTCCAAGATTTTTTCTTTTATAACGGAGAACTTGGAGCAGCATATGCATCCATCAACAGTTGCAAAGAACAATGTTGCAGTCTGTCCACACAAAGACAGTGTTGCAAAGCGCGGGCTTATGTGAGTTCTGTGCTGCTGGGACTCTAGATGAACTGCCTAGAGAATGATCCCAAAGCAAGCCAGTGTTTGTTCTGTCACTGAGTCTCTGGGACCAAGTATGGTTCCTGATACACATGGACCACTCGTTAGCTGAGGGTCTGGACACATCTGATCGTGACTGCTGTGCTCCAGGATCTCTGGATAGAGTCAGATTCACTATAATGAGTCAGATTTCCTACCTTTTATAAACATCTAAGGCTATGATTCCTTAAATTCACAACAATTTGATTGTTCTCCACAAGATGTACCAGTTTTGACTGTCAGTTTGATTGCGTCTGCGATCAACTAAGAGACAAGCTTCCGGTCATATCTGCACAGGTGTGCTAGCTGGTTTTATGTTAACTTGACATGGCTCCAGTCGTCTCAGAGGAAGGGGAACCTCAACTGAGAAAACGCTTCCTTAAGATAGGTCTGTAGGGAATTTTCTTAATGGGAGGACCCAGCCCATTGTGGGTAGTGGTACAGAGTTTTATAAGAAAGCAGACTGAGCAAATCACGGGGTGAAAGCTATTAAGCAGCATCCTCCATGGCCTCTGCATCAGCTCCTGCCTCCATGTTCCTGGCCTGAATTCCTTTCTTGGCCTCCCTCCATGAATGGCAATTCAGGATATGTACTCTAAATAAATCTTTTCTTCCCCCAAGTTACTTCTAGTCATGGTGTTTTATCCTAGCAACGGTAACCCTGACTAGAACAGAGGGCATTTCCTAGAAGGACTAACTGAAGGAGAGAGACTACTCCCCTCCCCTACCATGGGTACCTTCTGTTGGTGGCCAGAATAACGAGATCTAAAGGAAAGGAAATGCTGCTTTTTCTCTGTCCGTCTTTGTGCCCTACTGGAGAATGCATCCACTCTGCTGCGGCCACCGCTGCTGCCGCCACCGCCCCACCCTTCACTGGTATCAGAACCCAGCTTTTTTGGCCTTCTAACATAAAAACCAATGGTCCTTCAGGCCTTCATCGCTGAGTCAGAATTGTTAAAACATCCAGCCTCACAAATTAAGCAGCGTCTGGGTTCTTGGGTTCTCCAGCATGTCAGACTACTCGGCCTGTCCCCGTACAGCAATCTAACAAAAACCCCTTTGAGACGTACATTCATTCTGTCAGTTCTGTTCCTCTAGAGAATTCCGACTAGTAATCTTTCTTTGCAAAATCAAACTGTGAACAAGACACTCCAAAGAGAAAGAAGAAAAAAATCATGGAACGTGACAAAAAAATTTCCAGAGCAGGGAGGCTAGAGTGACAATGAGATTTAGAAAATGCAGCTCCAAGCTTCCTGGCAGTCGTGGCACAAAGGGAAAAGTGGAAGCCACACTGTGAGGTGGTGTACCCAGGAGTCCAAAGTAGCAAACCGAGAGGCCTACTCTCCTCGTTATATCAACTCATAAGAGCAGGGTCTGACGATGGGACTCAAGAGACAGTGGTTCTCAGTAAAACTGGTTTATCTAAGTTCACTCTGTGACATTTGCAGGCATTGCCCAAGGATATATTTCTTGGAATTTCTCCTCCTTAAGAGGCCAGAAACTGTATTTTCATCTACTGTCTTAGGATCCACTTCTCAAAGGTAAATTAAGACATAACATTCTGGGGCAGAAGAGATGGCTCAGCAGTTAAGTGCACTGGCTATTCTTCCAGAGGACTGGTGTTCAAACCCACATGGCAGCTCACATCTGTAACTCCAGTTCCAGGGGATCTGATACCCTCTTCTGGCATCATATAGTACATATGGTGCCAGGCATGCATATAGTACACAGACACACACAGACACACACACACACATATGTGTATATATATATATAGAGAGAGAGACAAAAACACCCATGCACATAAAAATAAATAAATAAATCTTTTAAAAAAGATAAAAGATTCTTCAAGAGAAGCATGGGTGCACTAAGGAACTTTACAGAAAGTTCCAAATAACATTCAAGATACCCACAGAAGAAGCACAAAGTAGATTCCTACCTGGCTACATCTCCTGGGGTAAAGGTGTGACCTAGGATGAGACTAATGACACCTCTCCCTTCTCATCACGTCCAGGTAGCTGAGAATCATGATTCTTTAACAGGCTTGAGTTGCTGCTTGCAGGGCTGCTAAATCACCAGCTGGTCCTGTCCTGCACACAGCCAGCCTGAGTTTGAATCTCCGCTCCACCAGTTAGCAGCTCAGTCACCTTGAGCAAGGTCACTTCTCGGAGCCTTCCTTTCTTCCTCTATAAAACAAGCCAAAAGGTTGGACAACTGTAAAACCCTTAGTGTGGTGTCTGGGTAGAGAGTAAGCAACCATGTGGTTAATAGATTGCAGTTCATCCCTTCTGCTGTTGGAAGCCCTTTAAGAGGGGTAAGTCAGAAAACAGCAGTTTCAAATAGAGCTATCTCCAAATACTACTTGTGAAAAGGGTTAAATGGACCTTTATATTGCCATTTATCTAAACTAAGAGGTGCTTTGGCAAGATTGAGAGACACAAATGTTGTTATGATGGTAGGGTTTTTGGCAGGTGACTGGCCAAGCTGAGTGCTCTGGGGTACGGCCCACTCGCCCGCCCGTTTCCCGCATCCTTCCCTCCCTGGGGCCCTCGGGGAGGACCCACAACTGGGAGGAGGAGGAAAGAGCCCCGGGATCCCCTTGCCCCTCCCCCTGCACCCAGTGAGTAATGACATCGCGGGGAGGGGGAGGAGGGAGAGGGGCAGGCTCGGTGAGGCCATGTGATGCTGGGCGCCAGCGAGCCGCCGCCGTGCCGCCTCCTTCCTCCTCCGATCGCGGGCTGTCATGGCGACCCCCAACAACCTGACCCCCACCAACTGCAGCTGGTGGCCCATCTCGGCGCTGGAAAGCGATGCAGCCAAGCCGGTGGAGGCCCCGGACGCGCCCGAGGCGGCCAGTCCCGCCCATTGGCCCAAGGAGAGCCTGGTTCTGTACCACTGGACCCAGTCCTTCAGTTCGCAGAAGGTAGAGGGGGCGCAGGGTGCTGACTGGAGGCTGGGAGGGGACCGCTGCGAGGGGCAGGTAGCACGGGGGACTGTTCTGCCCGGCCGCAGAGCCCAGCCCCAATTCCAGGAGCATCTCCTTAGGCCTCGTTCCCTCCTGGGGACACCTAAACAGAGACAAAGGCCGGGGACAGACCGGCCCTGCCGGCAGACGGCCTGATGGGGCTGAACAGAGGGAAGCCTCACTTTGGGCCAGCCTTCCCTCCCACCCGCTGTTCCAGACACCGTGAGCCCCCAGCGCATAGCTCCCAGGCCCTCGGTTCTGGCGGGGGTCTTCTTCAGTCTGGGGCTTGGAAAGTCTGACCCTAGACGTCACCCTTTTCTCTTGAGCTGAGAAGGAAGGAGTTAATCCATCTCATCAGAGCTGGCTTGCCCATCAGATCTGTGTTTTGCTCTTAAAGGCACAGACTGACTCTGGTCCCTTCGACCCTTTCCCGACTTGCTGAGGTCGGAGCAGTTGAAAGTACACCGTAGTGCTATCTTTGGGTTTCCCGCTTTGTGGGAGTGAGAGCAGATACTGCGCCCCAGCTGCCTCCCAGGGACTCAGTCCCTCACCCTGAGTAGCAGTCCAGCTGTAGCCTGTGGGTTCAGCACCATGGTCAGAGCCCAGAGCAGGGTCCCGCTAGGGCCAAGGCAGAGCTGTAATCTGACTACCCAGCTCTTCTTCCATGCCCTCTAATTCCATACATTTATTTTACACATGGGGTTGGGGGGTTGCTGAAGATAAGTGCTTTGGAAACCAGACTTGGATTTGTGTTTTGGCCCAGGCTCAGTTTTATAACCTGGAAAATGGGATAGTGATAGCGGTAATGATAGCCACCAGGAACTTTAGCCCCTTGGTAGCGTTGCTGGAAGGGCTGTTTAAGGGGTGACACAACAGTATTCCGGGCTGGTTCTACTCACACCCCACTGAGCCTTGAAGTCACTTCGTGATCCTGGTAAGACACAGCCTGCTTGATTCTGCCCCCGATGGCTTGGTTAGTCTAGAGGCCCATAGAAGTGTTGCTGAGAAAGTTGGCCCATTCATCACTGTTTGGTCACTCAGTTTAGAGTCTGAGGCCAGGCAGAGTCTAGTGAGAAAGCAATCTTCTTTGTTGGCCCACCATGGACTTCGGATGCCCCCGTTTGCCTCTCCAAATACTCATTGTTCTGATCTGTAAAATGGGATGCGCATGACCACTTCTACTATGAAGATGAAGCAAGACTGTGCACAGTGTTGATGTTGCTGTCTGGGGAGGGATGAAGGGTCTACTAGTAAGGGTGTGAGGATTCATTAAAGTGTGAGGAAATGAGATGGGGGGTCAGCTCCATGGCAGGACCAGGCATGAGGCTCTGGACATTGAAGGAAAAAAAAAAACTAGATAAAGAAAAGTCAAAGTTAGCCAAGGTCATTCCGAGCCCTGTCCATGCATTTTGCATGTGCTTACCAAGCACCTACTTGCTTGCTGAGCATGTCCTGGGTTGTAGATGGCACTGAGGATTTGGAGACAGGTCAGACTGACCTCCAGATCCCAAAACCTCCCTAAGCCAGATCTTCAGGAAGCAGGCCTCAATGACTGGGACACAGTGTGGGGCAGGGAGAGGCATCCCCCTTCTGCTCCTTGAGAGGGTCTCCTGCTCTTCCCTCACTATTCGGCCTGAGCACAGGGCATCAGTGGGCTGGAATTAGGAAAGGGACTGCCCACATCGGCATTCCTTTAGGCAAAGTGTCTTTCAAGCAAGCCTGGGCATCCCCCTCCTTTGCCAGGGTAGAGGCATAGCAGCCTGAAAGTGGCACACAGGAAGAGGATGGGCTCGGCAATCATATAGCTGGTTCATCACTTAGTCGCGTACCTACTGAGTGACTCTGGGCAAGCCACTTTACCTGACTGTGATCCGACACCCTCACCTGCAAGCAGGACCCTCTCTCTAGCCCCTGTAGATTTCCTGGAGGATTTCCAGGACACAGGTATGTGTAAAGGATCTGGTGTGCAGCAGGAACTCAGCAGGTGCATTCCTTTGTCCCTTTAGCCCTAAGGCCATGCCTGCAACAGACTCTCCCCACAGGTGCCTCTGGGAAAGCTGTCCTTGGTGGTACTGAGCTGTTACTTGCAGAAATGGCCCTACTTCAGAGAGTGATGGCAACCCCTGTGGGCACTGGGGACTGTAGCAAATGCCAAGGACAGCAAGAGCATGTAGGAGCCCAAAACATAGACTCTGGGCCAGGCAGCTGGACTGCCCATGACTAGCAGGATAATTAGTATGCATTACTTTGCCTCTGCTATCTCAGTTATGCATTTGGTAAACTGGGGGTAAGAGTCATTGAAAGGGGGCAGGCCAGTTGTGGTGGCACATGCCGGTAGGAGTTGCTGAAGGAGGCAGAGGCAGGAGGATCACGAGTTCGAGGCCAGCCTGGGCTACACGTTTTGAGCCAGGTGGTGGTGGTACACACCTTTAATCCCAGCACTCGGGAAGCAGAGGCAGGTGGATCTCTGTGAGTTCGAGACCAGCCTGGTCTACTAGAGCTAGTTCCAGGACAGGCACCAAAGCTACAGAGAAACCCTGTCTCGAAAAACAAAAAAACAAAAACAAAAAAAAGAGTAGGGGGCAGTGCATGGATTTCTGGGCATCACCTAGAAAGCATGTGCCAAGGATTTTGTCATCCTTGACTGCCATACCAGATTTGAGGTCCTTGTACCTCTCAGCCACATGGCCCTGTGGGTATCATAACCTCTCTAGGTTTCAATTTGTTTGGCCTTTTGTGGGCAACAATAGCACCTCTGTATGAGGGTGTGAGGACTGAAAGATGTTATGCATAGTCACACATGGAGCGCCTGCCTTACACAGCTGCATGCTGACAGGGAATAGTCAGGCACCATCATGAGCGATGGTTGGAGGCCACAGGGCTTGGGAGAAGCTGTGACAGCATATGGGGAATGTGAGCATGTCTCCTAAGAGTGTTCCTTCTCCAGCTTCCTCTGCCTTTCAAAACAGGAGGAAGGCTGAGAGGGGCAAAAATCAGGGAGTCAGAGGATCACAGTTCCACTAACTCGGTCCTCTCTGGTTCTCAGTTTCCTCAACAGGAAAAAAAAATAGAAGCTACAACCTGCCAGGATCCCTCCTTTCCCATGCAGAAAGAACACCTTTCCCTTCTCAGTAGCCTCTGCCTTCTACACACACACACACACACACACATGCACACACACACATATGCACATGCATGTGCACACAAAACACACTGTCCTTATACCTGCCATTTTTTTTCTTTTTTAAGAACTAAGCTACTTGCTACTGAGTAGCTTTGCCAGGTCACTCATAGTCTCTGGGCTTGTTTCCTTTTGTAAAGTTTGTATATTGACAGTGCTGGGGTATTCATGGGTGCTAGTACCACATCCCTGAGTATCTGTAGGAAGCATGTGGTTTAGTCCACAAAAGGCTCTCAATACCGCACCTGGCACAGCAGAAAGGATGTAAGAGAGTGGCCTGGTGATGATTTTGTTATTTCTATGAAAGTGAATCTCAAGCCATCCTGGCCCCCTGTAACATACCTGATTCAAGATTCCTCCTCTCCATCCTTGTGGGCCCTGCCACTGTTCTGGCTGCATCCATAACAAGCCTGTATCACCAGGTGGTAGTGGCACATGCCTTTAATCCCAGCACTTGGGAGACAGAGGCAAGCAGATCTCTGTGAACTAGAGGCCAACCTGGTCTACAGAGTGAGTTCCAGGACAGCCAGGGATATACAGTGAAACCTTGTCTCAAAAAAAGCCTGTATCCCAGCCTTTAGTTTCCAAGGTTAGAAGTCTTATGTCTGGCAGGAACCAGTCCTGACCCCAGGTAAGAACTGGAAGGGGCAATTAACCCCCTTACCTTTCAAACTCCTGGGCACTCCCTACCAACCCTCCTGCTGCATGCTTAGCACACTTCTGCTTTGGCACCCACAATAAGCACCCTACTCCCTCCAGGAGAGACCCAGAGTCCTCACAATGGCCCCAAGGGTCCTAACCTGGTGGAGAGTCAGGAGGAAGTTACAGAAAACCCATGGACCCTTCTCAGCATAGGGTTTTCAGTTGAATAATGTGCCACACTGGGGTTATTAGAGCAGACAGGAAACCAGTCATTTTCAAGGTCAGCTCTGGAAATATTTTAATACCACTGTTCTATGGAATGACGTGTCTTTCTGCACTAGCCCACGATCTAACACGATCTGGCGGCAGGTCGTGTTCAAGTCCCAGTGACTATATACATAGTTTGAGTAACCACAACTGTGAAGCCACGCCCACACCAGACTTTATTGCCCACATCCTTTAAGAGATAGCAGCCAGGTAGTTTCCATCACTGAAAAGAGACATGTCATTCCTGTCTTCATGGACTCCCTGTGTTTATTTGCACATCTCCCCCTGCCTGAGTCTTGGAGTCTTCATTAAGCCCCCAGTACCTAATCCCTCTTGTACTCCATTCCTGGTCCTCACCCACCCATACTGGCTTCCTGTTGATTCAGACGTGTCCCTATGGCCTTGCTTAGTACTTCCTCCAGAGCTCCCTTGCCCAGGACCTTGTGTGGACCATTCCATTACCCTTTGGAGTTTCATTGAGATGCTCCATCCTCATAGGCCTGCCGGACACACCATCCTGTTGGAAGCTGTACCTGTGGTGCTGCCCTGGTGTCTTAGCATCTTCCCTTCATCTATCCTGCAGGACCATCATAGCAGAACAGGGGTCTGCTATGTTCACCGCAGGGACTCCAGCTCTCAGTGCAAGGCCTGGCTCGTGGGTGCTCAATGAACAGTATTGGAAAGTGATGAGTTTGTAAGCCATTGGTGTCTGATGTAGTCCAGTGGCACACACCCGTAACCCCAGCACTGAGGGTGGAAGTTCAAGATCATCCTTGGCTTTCTAAGGAGGTAGATGCCAGCCTGGGCAAGAGACCTTATCTCAAATTAAAATAAGTGTTTACTTTGGTAAACTGGCAGCTGTTCATAAATAGTATTAAAGGGAGGGGACATTGGAAATATAAATAAGGCTCAGAGACTCTGAGTGGCTTTTACAAAGACACACAGCAACTATATTACTGGGTAGAAAAGCTAACCTAGATCATCACAACCACCCACTGTGAGCCACCCCAATGACCACCCACTCTGAGCCACCCCAATGAAGCACCAGGAAACTTTCCAGGTACCCACAAAGGAGATAGCTTCCCCAGAGTGGTAACCCCCTGGGTCTCTAGCCAAGTCTCCAGGAGACTGAGTGGCAAATGGCTGTGGTGGCTTTGTGCCCTTCCCTTGGGCCTTGGTTCCCTCCCCTGCGGATGGCACACGGCTCTGGCCTTCAGCTCCGCTAAAGGTGAAAGTCTCCTCGGCTGTTTGCCAGAGTGACCTGAGGCAGCTCCAAGCAGGGCTACTGTGTCACTAAAGATAGTCCGAGGCAGAAGCCCATACCTGACTCCCTCAAGGGAGCCTCCTCAGGGCACAGCCCAGAGTGTGGCTTCTGGGGAAAGGTGCCCTGACAGGGCAGAAGGGTAAGGGCAAGGGCAAGGGCAAGGGCAAAGGCCTGGTTTGGGCTTCTTTCCAGTCACTGGAAAGTCCCAGGTTGACCAGAGATTCCCTCCCCAGCTTGGCAGAGCTGAAGGTCATTGGGATACATAGGAAGAAGGGACCAGGTATTTGTTCTTGCTCCACCTCAACGGTTAGGGGCTGCTTCACAGTACAGCACCCCCCAAACACACACATGGGCTCATATGTGCACATACACACACCCTGCCCATGAAGACACACATGCACACACACACACACATACTCTACCAAGCCAAGTACACACACTTCCTCACCACTCACACAAGCACACTATACACATGCACACACACACACACACACACACACACTCCACCAGGCCAAGTACACACACTTCCTTACCACTCACACAAGCACACTATACACATCCACACACAGCTGCCTACTCATACTTGCACACCCACACGCCTAGAGCAAACAGATGCTGCCGCAGGCTGTTCGCTCTGCAATGGTTCCTCCTGCAGAACCTGAAACCCCTCCCATTGCCCCAGAGGGAGGTGGTGGGAAGGGAGGAAAAGAAGAAGAGGAAATGGGGGCCCTGAAAGGGTCAGTGACAGCTGAGGCCACCCAGCTGAGCCAGGAAGATGAACTGGGTCCCTATGTCTAAGCCAGTTCTAGAAGGCAGCCACCCCTTATAGAAGTAGCTTTGGGCCAATGAAGCAAATGAAGGTGTGGTGAGTGAGTGTTGGAAGTTCAAGGGTGAATCGCCTCTCTCTTTGCACAGCCACCAAACAGAAGGAAGGGTATCCACATTAGCTGTGAGTGTGGGCCATGAAGGGCTCCAGGATACCAAGTGGGGGTGCGGTGTATGCGTGTGTGCAGTGTGTGTATGTGTGCGCGCATGTGTGTGTGTGTGTGTCCATATTAGGACCACAAATTAACTGTGCTAGGATTCTGTCCACACCTTACAGAAATAAACTATACCCTACCAGAGATGTCAGTGGTCAGCTGGGTGGTGGTGGTGCACACCTTTAATCCCAAGGAGGCAGAGGCAGTCAGATCTTCATGAGTTCAAGGCCAGCCCTGCCTACAGAGCAAGTTCCAGGACAGCCAAGTCTACACAGAGATCAGAGTGGTCAAGTGACTTGTCAAATCCCACAAGCATCCAATAGGGCGAGGCACCAATCCTAAGTCTCTCTCCTCCCAAGCCTGGTGTCCTAGTTTTCTATTGCTGTGATGAAAACACAATTGACCAAAAGCAACTGGAGGACAGGGTTTATGTCAGTTTTACAACTCTCAGGTAACAACTGAGTCACTGACGGAAGTCAGGGCAGGAACGTGAGCAAGGAGGCACCTTGGAGGCAAGGATTGAAGCAGAGGCCGTAGAGGGGAGCTGCTTACTGGCTTACTCCCCATGACTTGCTCGGCCTGCTTTCTTATACCATCCAGATCACCTGGCCAGGGTATCACTGCCCCCAGTGATGTGCCCCCCCATCATAATCAAGAAAATGCACTACAGACTTGCCTACAGCCGGTTCTTACGGAGGCATTTTCTCGGATTCCCAATTGAGAGCTCCCCTTCCCAAATGACTCAAGTTTCTGTCCAGTCGACAAACGCTAGCCAGAATACCTGGTCTAAAATCCCAGCAGCTAAGACACATCCTCTACAGTGTACTAGAGCATCATACAGGATGGAGCCTTCGCTCCTCCCACAGCCCTCTGAGGGAACACAGTAGGACTCCCTACAGCTGGAGACTCCCAGGAGTAAGGGGGCATTTAAAGCCTCCTTCTGGGTCTGTGATTCTACCCCTAGGCCACTCTTCTAATACCTGGAGACTCGGAGGGGTGGGGGTGCTAGGCCCAGGACTTATCATCTCTGGTGGGGTGGAGATGAACGGCCTCTCCCTCTTTTGGGGGTGGCCTCCTGGCCCTGGACTGGACCCAAAAGACCAGAGGGCAGGAGTGGATTGCCACCTTCCCCTTTCCAATGATCTAGGACAAACCACCTTCCTTCCTGAGTCTCACCCCACATGTGAGGGCACCTGGGCTACAAGAGCCTTAGGCATCTTCCAGTTCCCAGACACAGCCTGGGCCAGGAGTGTACCCAGCCACATTGGCCTCCTAGAGAAATAATAGAAGATTCGAGATAGGTTAGCCCCATCAACTCCCTAGAGGAAACCTTGAGAAAAAGGGCCCTGGTCTAGAGCCATCACTTCCAATTTATAAGCTGGCTACTAAGTGACTGTGTGACATGGGTCATGATGCTGACCCTCCCATGGCTTTAGCTGCCCCCCTTGTTCTGCCCTTTTATGGTTGTTGTTGCCAACATGCACCAGGCAATGGAGATGGGACTGTGTCTGACGGTGTGGACATGGGCACATTTTCTTCTACCTCGCTTTGTTCCCCAGATCAACTGAGACATTTAGCTCTTGGTTATAATGGCGCTTGGAATTTCTGTGAATTTCCTGGCCAGATCTACCCCTGAGTGTCTGCATCATGGCAACAATAAGCATGAATTGAGCACCATCTGTGTGCTAGACACAAACTTGGAACTATTAATACTTTCATTTGGCCCTAGGGGCTTAGGCAGGCTGCCCACATCTGCACAGCTGGAACTCCAGGCCGACAGATAGCCCCGTGGCGGCCAGGCAGCACGGCCCTGTGTGTCAGCCTAGGACTGCATTTCTCTCCAACCCTCAAGCACAGGACCCTGAGCCACAGCCCCCTACCCAAGTGCCCAAGAATGGGCTGCAAGCAAGTGTCCCCTCTTGTGTGTGACCTCTGACCTCCTTTCCTGCACGCCTCCCCCACCCGGGCAGAGTGTCCCCTGTGTCCACCCGCCTTCCCCCCCGCTCTGACCCTGGCACCTGCAGGTGCGGCTGGTGATCGCCGAGAAGGGTCTGGCCTGCGAAGAGAGAGATGTCAGCCTGCCCCAGAGCGAGCATAAGGAACCCTGGTTCATGCGGCTCAACCTGGGTGAGGAGGTGCCAGTCATTATCCACCGGGACAACATTATCAGTGACTACGACCAGATCATTGACTACGTGGAACGCACCTTCACAGGAGGTATGCTGTGTCCCATAGGTGTGGACAGGGTGTGCCACAGTGATCCCTTGGTCTCAGACACCATCTTTGAACCTAAGCAAGCCACTGAGTCGTGGGCAGGACTCAGCATTCCCCCAAGAAATCACAGGTTACTCCAGAACCACATACCTCTTCCTGGCATTCCTGGGAAGGGCATGGCCCAGACAACCCAGAACAGTTGGGATATAGCCCCCTTCCTTCCCCAGGACCTCTTTCAGGTTCAGGTTCAGCCCTGGCCCTCAGGATTGCCTCAGGCTCCTATAGACAGGATCAAATTTCTCAGGGTCCCATACCCTGCAACCTTCTAAGCATAGCCAGGTCCAGACTTCCAGAAACCCCACTGGCATGCTCTCAGGCAACTTGGAACCCTGAAGATACACACAAGACATCCCAGAACTTCTGTTACCGCTCCCTCCCTTTGGCCTCTAAGGTGCCTGCTGCCTGTGGCAGAGGTTCAGGCAGCTGGGACAGTGAGCCCAGAGCCCAGGCTTGTACTATTTTTAAGAACAAGAATTTGCATGTAAGACATGGTACCACATGCCTGTAATCTAAGCACTTAGATTTAAATCTAAGCACTTAAATTTCTGGGCATGGTGGCACATGTGTCTGTCCTGTACTCCCAGTACTTGGGAGGCAGAGGCATGAGAATCTCCAGTTAGACAATTGTCTGGGATACATACTGAGAGTCCATCTCAAAAAAGAAGCATAAATGTGAATAATATTTGCCAAGTTGAGGAGGTTTAAGTTCTAAGCGTTTAAGTTCAACCATGGAAAGCAGGCAGCATTTGGGCACATTCCTCTACCCTGCTACTATCTGGCACCCGAAGGTGCTGGACCCATGAGGGACAGCCGAGTGAAGCCCAGAGTAGCAACTGAGTTATCAGGATTCCTCACAGCCAGGGGCTGAGTCCCAGAAGGATAGGTCTGGGACTTCCGAGCATGACATTTGGGGCTCTGGGTTCCTGTGGGTAGAGGTTGGCATAGACCTTGCTCTAGCCCTTGATGGTATCTACAGAGCATGTGGTGGCTTTGATGCCTGAGGTGGGAAGCCCACAACACGCCCGGGTGCTGCAGTACCGGGAGCTGCTGGATGCACTGCCCATGGACGCCTACACCCACGGCTGCATCCTGCACCCGGAACTCACCACGGATTCGATGATCCCCAAGTATGCCACGGCCGAGATCCGCAGTGAGTGCTGCCCAACAGGGCCCCCCTATTTGCCTTTCACTGCTTCTTTCCTTAAGAAAGGTACCCCCTCCTCACCTCATGCTTCCACCCCTGGGTCTCGCTATTCATCCTTCCCCTCCCTCCCTCTCTCCCCCTTGTCTTTCCTCCCTGTGCATCCCCCCCCCATTCAGATAACTGCACAGATGGCCCACCAGTGGCTCTTCTCTCAGGCCTGTGAGACCTCCTGGGAAGTCCCACTGCAGACACCTGAGGTCAAGGGGAAGAGCCCTGCATGGATAGCCAAGAACCCTGAGTGACATTAGGGTTAAGGTTCCCACAGAAGGCATGACCAGATACCCATACTGATCTCTGTTTTCTGATCCAAGGTCACCCATGTACTCTCCTAACTACCAGCCTACCCATAATCAATGAATGAAATTAGATCCAGTCAGATGACCCATCAATAGTTTATTCATGGGGATTAGCATCTAGACTCTGCTAGAGCGTTTGGCGGCCCTGTAGGCAGAGGAGCCATGACAGTTTCTAATAGGTCCTAGATGCTCAGTAAGTGGTCACTTCCCATCCTCCTCTGTCCCACTGTTGTGCAAAGGTGGGGAAGGGTCAGGTTGTGGAACTCGGCCCTTGAGGAAGACTCAGGAGTTATCTCTATGCTGTTGTCCCCCGATTCAGTCAGCAATTTCAATGGGATCCTGGGTGAGGCTGCCAACGGATAAAGATAAACACAGCTTCTGCCACCTCAGGGTGACAGTTTCTGGGAGCAAAGACAAGGTCAGGTAATGACAGTGCAAGCTAAGGAGACTTGCACAGCCAGGGATTGGGGGGGAGGGGATGAGGGCACTCGGTACCAAATGCCAAAAAGTTCATGCCTTGAAGATTATCCCAAGGCAACACTTGAATACCAGGAAGTGTATACAAATTTCTCACCACAGCGTAGTGAGAACTATCATTGGAAACAACCTTGGTGTCTATGAATTGGAGGTGGAGTAAATTCATCATGACGCTGTTATACTGAAAAATAATAGGCACATGGAATGTTCTCAAAAATATGCTAATGAGTGGTAAAAAGAGGAGAGGACCAAACATGTAGCATGCCATCTGCTCTCACAAGTACTAAAGAATGCCCTCAGGCTCTTGGTGCAAGGGAAGTTTCTACAGTAGTGCTAGTCTCCAGGGAGCAGAGCCAAGAGTCCGAAGGTAGAGAAGTAATTATGGGTTGGTTTTGTTTGGGGATTTTTGAGACAGTCTCATATAGCTCAAACTCACGATGTAGCTGAGGATGACCTTGAACTTCTGACCCTCCTGCCTCCAAGAGTGATCTGAGTGACTGAGATGTGCCCTGCAGGGACAGGGTTATGGGGGCAGCTTAATGAGAGACAGAGCAGCTGAGAGAGAGCTGGATCCCAGGGTTCCTGGAGGCAAGCTGAGAGCTGAGACATTACCTGGAGGGGCCCAGGATGAGCTGTAGACAGGGGCAGGGGCAGCAGTGTGTGCACAGAAGCCCTTGGGAAGAGGTGGGGTGACAGCGAGAAGGGTGATGCAAACCTCTAGCCCAGCACTTAGGAGACAGAGGCAGGAGGATCACCACAGGCTTGAGGCTAGCCTGGTCTATAGGCCAGCAAGGCTACATAGGAAACCCTGTGAAACTCACCCAAGCAAGCGACTACAGGTGTCTGCTGAGAGATGGAGGGCTGAACGAGGCGTGTAAATGCGGAGGTCTGAATGAGGTGTGTAAATGTGGAGCTCTGAACAAGGCGTGTAAATACGGAGCTCTGAATGAGGCATGTAAATGTGAGCGTGCTGTAGGAAAAGCCTACAGGACCTGATTTGAGGAGAAGAGCTCTGAGGACACCTTCAGGCAGGGTTGGCTACTTTTGGGGGAGGGAATTCTGGGAAGGTAAACAACTCTGGGTTTCAGGTTCTACACATCTCCAGCATCTCCTCCTCCTCCTCCTCCTCCTCCTCCTGCTTATGCTCCTCTTTCTCTTCCTCCCCTCATCTTCCTCCTCCTCTTCCTCCTCCCCTTCCTCCTCGAAGCTACAGTGTCCTCTACAGCAAGGTTTACTGGCCCCTTGTACCCCGGGGAGGTGGCCCTCTCCTGGTCATGTAGGAAGGAGAGGCCCTGGGAAGCAGGGAGACAGGACCTTTTCTGTTCTGTTCCAGGACATTTAGCCAATGCCACCACAGACCTCATGAAACTGGACCATGAGGAGGAACCACAGCTCTCTGAGCCCTACCTTTCTAAGCAGAAGAAGCTTATGGTGAGCACCCTGCCTATGTCCCCTCCTTCCTACTAGAAGGTTCTAAATGGAGGATCAGGAGATGCTTTGACCTGGAAAAGGTACTGTTTTGATCCTCCAATCATGTTTCATCTACCATATCATGGTTGTTTGGCCATGGAAAGCCACTGTTCCCCCATCCCCACCCCAAGCCTCTGGGTTATGTTGTCTCTGAAAGCAGAGCCCTGAACACAGGTTCTTGCACCAGACAGTATGGAAAGAGTTCTCCAAAGACGTGGCAGAGGTAGGGAAGCGAGTGTGGCTGAGCCTCAACTGACCCCTCAGAAAGCTCTGGGATGTAAAAGGCACCATATAGCTGGCCATGCTTTGGTACCCTCACATCAGCAGCCATTGGCTATAGACCACCCGATGGGATGGGGATCATCTTCCATGTGCTTCTAAGTAAGACAGCTCCTCATTGGCAGAGAGCCATTCCCTGGGAAAAGAGTATTGGTACTCCTAGCACACAGCAGTGGTAGCGTTGCTCCAGTCCCGTGCCAGGGAATGTGGGCAAGGTGGCCAAGCTCACTGGAATGGCTCAGTCCTGGATAAGGGTGCGCCGTAGTGGTGGGCCATGCCATACACTAGAGTGGGTATTTGAAGGCAGGCTTATGCGGGGAGGGGTTTGACAATCCTCCACCTCTGAATGTCATGATTCCCATGAGGCTGGCTCATGCTTGAGCAGATGCCTGTTCTGCCTTTAGGCCAAAATCCTGGAGCACGATGATGTGAGTTACCTGAAGAAGATCCTTGGAGAGCTGGCTATGGTGCTTGACCAGATTGAGGCAGAGCTGGAGAAGAGGAAACTCGAGAATGAGGGTGGGTGTCCTCAGGGGTAAGGGTTCCGCCCACCTCCTTCCCCTGCCCACTCTGCCGTCCTCCAGCCTCTTTCTCCCGGAGATCCCAGAGTCCTCCCAGTTGGTTAGGGTCAGGAACTGGGGAGTCAGGCCGACCTAGGTTATAGGGCTGGGGCAGTGGCCTTGACAAGTCCCTCCCTGCACCGGGACCTCTGTCTCCCATATACAGAGTGGGGAGAATGACAGAATTATTGGGACTCTGTGATGTGAGAGACATTCAGAGTACTCAGGGTGGGCAGCACGTGACATGTGTTGCTCCTGTGTGTGACAAGGATGGTGTAGTGGCTGTCAGCACCCACGGTCTCACCTGGCCCTGCAGGGGATGTCTTAGGGCTCCTCCTTGTACAGAACAGGTCTCTGATCCTGACATATACCAGCTTTACTCCCACCTAGCCTGGTGTCCCCTCCACACCACTCTGCCCCATTAACCAGTATCTCAGGTTCATTCTGAACTCACTTTGCAGCAAAGAATGACTTTGAACTTCTGATGTTCCTGCTCCCATCACGCAAATGCTGGGATTACAGGCCCGTTCTACCACGTCCATTTTATTCAGGGCAGGGGCTCAAACCCAGAACCTAGTGCATGCTATTAATTGAGCCAGCCCTTTAGGGTTTTTTTTTTCAAATGTACATTGGGGTTTTGCCTGCATGTATGTCTGTGTTCTGGTATCAGATCCCCTAGAACTGGAGTTACAGACAGGTGTAAACTGCTGTATAGGTGCTGGGAATTGAACCTGGGTCCTCTGCAAGAGCATCCACTGCTTTTAACCACTGGGCCATCTCTCCAGCTCCCAGCCCTTCAGTTTTAAATTGACAGTCTATGAAGCCCCCTGAAAAGCAGAGGCCTATGGAGCAGATAAGTTGAGCCAATCACTTCTGCCCCAGGCAAAGGAGACAGCCAAGGCATAGGCCCTGAGGTGACAGCAGGTTTGACATGAGTATCTGCAAGGAGACCAGTTTGGTGGGTAAAGAGTCAAAGGGAAAGCAGAACCTGAGACCTAGAAGGAAGGGGGTGGGGCAGACATCACAGGTAGTACCACAGGGCTCTTCTCTGACCACGAGGCATCAGTTTTGACAGGATCCCACTTAGATCATAACAACATCCCCCTGGCTGCTGTGCTGAGGGTAGACTCCAGGCAAGGGGGAACTATTTAAAACACTATGAAGATGTGGGTAGGAGAGAGTGGTTGTTCAGGCTGGGATGGTGGAAGCAGACACTGGAGTCTGAACGTATTCTAAAGATAAAGCTAATAAGACGTACTGGCGCACTAACTATGGGGGCAATGGAAGAGAGTGTTTGTGGTGGCACCAAGGCTCTAGTACCGAATAGAAGGATGGAGAGCCACTCTGGCACTGTGGCATATGTGGTGGGCTTGGGAGCAACAATCCAGAATTCCCTGTTGGACATGTTTAATTTGGAATGTGGAAGGACACTAGGTGGAGCTATCAGCCAACAGCTAGGTATGTGACTCTACAGTTTGGGGTACTGTGGCCTGTAATCCCAGCACTCTGGAGGTTGAAGCTATAGATCCTGTCTCTAAAATTAAAAATAAAAGGAAAAGGAAGAGAAAAAGAAAAAGAAAGGGCTGGGGAATGGTGTTTAGTTGGTAGAGAGCTTACCCAGATTGCACAAAATTCTAGGTTTTGCTCCCACCCTTACCCCATCCCCACCCCTCAGCACTGCACAAACTTGGTGTGGTGGTCTAAGTCTACAATCTTAACACTCGGGTGAGCACAGGAGGGTAAGTTCAAGGTTATCTTCACTACATAGTGAATTAGAGGCCAGCCTGGGCTACATGAAACCTATTCTAAGAAAGAAAGAAAGAAAGAAAGAAAGAAAGAAAGAAAGAAAGAAAGAAAGAAAGAAAGAAAGAAAGAAAGAAAGAAAGAAAGAAAGAAAGAGAAAGAAAGGAAAATAAGGTTGTAACATGAGGGCCTGGTTTGGTTTCTGTCCTCCCACCAGGTCCCACAGTCATTAGGTCCCAAAGAATCACACAGAGAGTCTACATTAGGTTATAAACTGATTGGTCCATTAGTTCAGGCCTCCCATTAGCTCTTGTAGCTTATATTAACCCATTATCCCTATCTATGTTAGCCACATGGCTCAGTACCTTTCTTAGCGGAGCAGGTCACATCCTGCTTCTTCGGTGGCTCAGGCAGGAATGCCGAGAATTCCTGCTTCCCAGAATTCTCCTATTCTCCTTGCTCCGCCTCTACTTCCTGTCTGGTTGTCCCACCCATGCATCCTGGCTAATGGCCAATCAGCATTTATTTAAATCATGATTGACAGAATACGGACAATTCTCCTGCACCATAAGGTAGATTTATTTAGAAGTTGGTTGACTTAAAGAGTGAGGGCAGCAGTAAGGCTATGGCAGCTACTGCTGAAGAGGCTCGGGAAGGAATGGCCTCAGGAGACACCGGTGGGCAGATCAGAGCCAGGGCTTGAGTGCCAGGTGTCCTCTCCCTTTCCAGGGCAGAAATGCGAGCTGTGGCTCTGTGGCTGTGCCTTCACCCTGGCGGATGTCCTCCTGGGAGCTACCCTGCACCGCCTCAAGTTCCTGGGACTGTCCAAGAAATACTGGGAAGATGGCAGCCGGCCCAACCTTCAGTCTTTCTTTGAGAGGGTCCAGAGACGCTTCGCCTTCCGGAAAGTCCTGGGCGACATCCACACCACACTGCTCTCGGCTGTTATCCCCAATGCATTCCGACTGGTTAAGCGGAAGCCGCCATCCTTCTTTGGGGCATCCTTCCTGATGGGCTCCTTGGGTGGGATGGGCTACTTTGCCTACTGGTACCTCAAGAAAAAATACATCTAGAGCTGGGCTGGGGCCTGGTGTGTGACTGGCGGTGTCTCTGTGCTGTGTGCTTCCCAACTCCCTCTCAGTAGTTCACTGTCCCATGAGCACTGGACAGAATGTCCTGCCCCTTCTTTCTAGTCATTGTATTGTCAGTGTGACAACATTTCATAGTTTAGAAGTAGACATTGCCAACGCAGTGATTTGAGGCCGCGGCTCTACCAGAGGAGAGAGAGAGAGAAAGCGAGAGAAAAGAAACCCAAATGCCTTTGCTTCTGATTCAAGGTCTCAAGACATTTCTGTGGGGACTGGTTAGGATCTGAGGTGAGTCCCAGGATGGTCTACCCAGCAGGGCCCAGGTTTGGGAGGTGCTGGGGACTCAGAGAGCATGACCCCAGTCTCCCCTTCCCTCTTGGCAGGGACCTCTTCTATAGGACAAAGCCAACACCGAGATTCAACTCATCTAACCAGTACCTCTGTCTGGGACTGGAGAGCCAGAGTCCCTGTGGGAGGCCTCTGAAGATCGAAAGGGGTCTCGTTCTTCTCCTGGACAAGGACTCAGTGAGACAGCACTGGCTCAAGCCAAGCAGTGGCACCCCAAAACCCACCCATGGCTGGGACCAACTAACTCCATGGGCACACCCTTCACCCACTTCCTCATTGGTCACCTGGTGTGGTTTGGCACTTAAGTAGAAATCCCTGAGGCAGCAGCCATCAGCCACTCCTCTCTTGAGCTGAGTTCTCACCCTTCAAGGTGGGAGTTTCCAGCAAAAGCCATGTTAGCCTTCCCTCCGAAGGTCGGTCTCAGCTCATGAACAGGGGTGCATCCCTCACCACCTCTGCCTTTCCATTTTTTCTGGAGACTCCCCATACTGCATGCAGTGGGGTCTCTCCTCCACACTGCCCCTCCCCGGGTCTCACTTTCCTGTGCCTTTTGCATGTTGGGAAAGGGTCTGGGTGTCACTGCCACTCATGGTTAGAGCCCCCAATAAAGCATCCAGGAGCAGTTGCTTTTCGTTTCTAAAGCGTGTGATCTACCCAAACCTCATTTCCAAAGTCAGAATAGGGGTGAAGGTGCGATGTTTTGGATCCAGCTCTTGGGGAGAGCAAGCTAGCTTGGCAAGGTGGCAATTGCCTGTTGTCCCAGCAACTGTGATGCTGAGGAAGGACAGAGCGCAGCCTCACATATGGTCAAAAGCTGCTGACATGGTCTTAAGTCTACTCCATTTGGGCACAGAACTTCACAGTTTATAGAGTCTTTTCGAATCCATCTGTTTATAGTCCTCTTAGGGGTTGTCCAGGGCACACGTTCGCACCTTAATTTCCAAGCAGGAGAAACATATTAAAATGCTCAGATTGAGAGTATAACTTGTTTCAGAGAGAGCATAGTTTGATCGATTTTGAAAAGAAAAAAAATAAGTCTAAGAATTTGCATGTTTTCAGAAAAGTTACAAGAAAAATATAGGGCTGGGAATGTGGCTCCATTGGCAGAGTGCTTACGTAGCACACATAAAGCTGCCCTGGCTTTGATTCCCCAGCACTGCATAAACTGGGCCTGGTAATACACACCTATAGCGTAGCACTTGGGATGTGCAGACAGGAGGATCAAGTTCAAGGTCACTGTCACTCAGATACTGAATCTGAGGCCAACCTGGGCTTTCTGAGACCTTGTCTCAAAAATCTGGAGTGATGACTTAAAGTGTAGAATATTTGTCCTTTTTATAGAGGACCCAGGTTCAATTCCCAGCACCCACATTGCGGCTCACAACTAATCTATATTCCACCTGCAGGGACTGGACACCCTCTTCTGACCGCTGCAGGCACTAAGTATGCAAAGCATTCATATACATAAAAATAGCCATGGTCAAGACAGGACAAGGGTGGACTTTGTAGATGCAGAAACTGTCTGGCACTGTCTACCCTACTGGTCTAGCTAGACATCCATGAAGACCCTTCTCAGTCTATAAAAATTCTACTCATGAACAATACCATATGGATCCCAGTGGGCTAAACGTATGACGAAAGAGGACATGCTCCTCCTCTCTCTGAAATGAGACTCTCCGAGCCCTTCAGGTCTCTGGAGGAGGCAGGAGGCTGGATGCCACTCACGCCTCCTACAGTTCCAGCATTCACAGTGCTTCACATAGTGCAGTATACAAATGAGATGTCACTGCTGCCAGCCTCCTTCTAGTCAGCCTACAACACACACACACACGCACACGCACTCACACACGCATGCACGGGAGAAAATCCTCATGACAATTTCTGAAACAACCCATAGACCACCATTGGCTTTTATGGCTTCTCTTTTTCCCACTGCCCATAGGTTCACTGCTTCCAACAGTGCTTCAGCCAATGGGGGTGGCTTATTTGGCAAATGACTTTATACCCCAGTGTAAAATAGTCCTTAGGTGGCTGTGTTTTCTGTTGATCTTTTATGGTTGGATATGGAAGGAGTCCCTTTTCCATACATTATCTTCTGTGCCACCATGGTGGAGCAGCAACCCAGTGTGCCTGTAGCCAGTCAGGACCAATATGCCCAGCCAGGAAAGTAGACCATGTTTTTGCCTATAGTACCAACGGTATAAGCCCAAAATGGCCACTCTAAATGTTTAATTCAATGGTACCATTGATGTACTTCCACTTGTAACCATAATCTCTAAACCGTCGAAGTCCATGGGGCTGGAGAGATGGCTCAGCAGTTAAGTGGCTGCTTTTCCAGAGGACCTGGGTTGGGTTCCCAGCACCCACATGTCTACCCACAACCACCTGTAATTTCAGTTCCAGGGATCAGATGCCCTTTTATGACCTCCTTGAGACAAAATACTCATATATATACACATATATATGTATGTATGTATGTATGTATTTTTTCAAATAATCAAAGTCCAAAGTTTCAGGCTGGGAAGTGAGCTGCTTTTCCTTATTGCTATAATAAAATAGCCAGATATCATCTTAAAGAAGGGTTCATTTTTGGCTTATGGTTCAAGACCTGTTACGGAAGAAATGCATGGCAACAGGAACATGAGGCAGCTACTCATACTGTATTGAGAGAGAAAGAGAGAGAGACAGACAGAGGGGGGGAGGGAGAGAGAGGGGAAGGGAGGGAGGAAGGGAGGGAGAGAGAGAGGGAGAGGGGGAGGGAGGGAGGAAGATAAGATGCTTGTGCTCAGCTGGCTTTCTTTCTTCTCTTTTTATGTCAGTCCAGGTCCTCAGTCATGACATGGTTCCACTCACACATACTCAGGGTGGGTCTTCTCTCCTCAGTTCCTTCTTCTGGAAACGCCATCACAGACAGGCCCAGAGGTGTATCTCCTAGGTGATTCTAAATCAAGTCAAACAGATAATGAAGAGGAACGATCACAGGAAGCTACAGTTTTGTGACTTGGATACAAGTCATCATGGGGGTAAAGACTCCAACCTCTGCCTCAGCACTGCTGGACTTGGGGTTTCCCGCTGTCTCACTGCAGGGGCTGCATCCTGCAGCCCAGAACTCCAGCTCTGGGGTCTACCAGCTACCCTGGAACACAGCCTTCAGCGGTCCAATTCAGTGTCCTGTAACTCCAGCTTCCGACTAAGAGCACACGATGATGCGGGTCTAACCACAGCCGCTTTTCTTCTGCTGTAACCTCAGAAGTGAAAAGCAAGCCTGGAAAGAGGGCATTCATGAGTCCATGCCTGCAATGGTCAGGGAAGACAAACCCACCTGGAGAATAAGTACCTAAAAGCACTGTTCCCTCCATGATGGAGACACTCAATTTAGTTGGTCTGCCATCTGGATGGCGAGTTTCTGTGGTGAATGGGGCCATAGCAGAAACTTTAAATCAGTTTTGATGAGAGAAAGGCCATGCTAAATCCATTTGCAACCTGTAGCTCAGTACCATGGACAGTCTGTGGATGAGCAATTGACTGAGCACAAGGGTGACTAGGGAAAGAAAATGCCTGACATCTCCAAAACAGAGCCTCATGTCCAACAGTCACAGACAGTGTTCTCCTCTGCTGGACCAGATCATCCTCCCATCCTGTGCTCATTGTTAAAGCACCATCCACATGTTGTCCCCCATCAGTACACTTGCTTCCAATCTTCCAGTCTTGCTCTCACCATTTTCCTGAGCATCCAGGCAAACCACCAATCCTGTGCATGGGTATGGGGTCATATTTCTGGACCTCTGTCTTCATCTTGGTAAAATGGACCACCTTCAGAAGGTACTGCTTAGAATTCCCTCTTCTAGAAGCATCTGCCTCCTGCAATGCCTGCCAGGGAATTCCTTCGGAGCTGCAACCATCCACTCCCACCTGGTATCAGGCCAGAGTTCCTTCTTCCTCTGTCAACTGGTCACAAAGAAAGAATCCACTGTGAGAACTCAGAGGTAGGATGAAGCAGAGGCAAGGTGGCACTCTTGATACTATCTCACTTTCTCTGGATGCAGTCTTGCCGTGTGAGCAGGCCTGGAAGGACAGACGGAGGGCAGCTGTCACCGGCTCCTGAACAAGAGCTTGGGTTGCACAGTTACTGGGTGTCTTATGGACAGGTGTGCAGTGGTCAACCAGAAGCTTCTTCTCAAAAGGATCATTTTTATTTGCAGAGGAGGACACCACCTTGTTCCAGGTGATAGTGGGACACAGGCATTTTCCTACTCAGGACTTCTGTGGGTGTCATAGTGTAAGCATTGCCATTTGGAATGAAAGGGATCCTGGTGGTCTGGAGCCAAGAAATACCACAGGTCACAGAAAGCATAGCAGCTTCCGGCCCTGTTCTAGGGAAAGGCTTCCCCAGTGTAACAGCTCTGCTCCAGCAGGACAGGACTTCCTCAGCAAAGTTGTTACAGTTACGCTCCTCCCGTTCCCAGTCATGTAACAACTCCACTCTGCTAAGGAAAGGGTTCTCCAGCTAAAGTGTTACAGCCCTGCCCTGCTCCACTCTACTCTGATGGAAAGTTGTTACTTCTTTCTTCCACTCCATTCCAAACCTCATTCAAAAGATTTATTGGGAGGGAAGAATCCAGGAGAGGGACTGCCTCTGCCAGGGTGGGAATAGGGCAGCAAACTGGACAGACAAGCGCTTGTACAGGGCTTCCTAGGGACAGACTTTTTTCCAGGGAGATTTTCATGGTGGGAATTGGTGAGATTTCAGTTCCTTGAGCTCAGATTGGCCAGATCTCATGTTCAGGGATCGGTTGGTTTTCTGCACAGGGACTGGTTTGTTTCCCTGCACAGGGATTGCCTGGTTTTCTGCTTAGCTGATGGGGCAGATTTGGCTCTGGTTTCAGTTCCAGGATATATTTCTTTCACTGACTCTGATCCTATGACCAAAGTGTGTTTCTTTGGCACTGGTTTCAGGGTCAGGGTGTGTTTCTTTGGTTCTGGGTTCAAGGCTAAAGCATTTCTTTCTTTCACTGGCTCGGGTCTCAGAGCCAGGGTGTGTTTCTTTCATTGGCTCTGGTTTCAGGACCAGGGTAGATTTCTTTGGCTGGCCCTCTTACCTTATACATAGTGCATGCCCGCCTCTCAGACAACTTAAACACCATTGGATCTACGGAGTCGTGAGGTGAAGGTCAGCTAGCAGAGCATCTTAAACTGCAACCTGACTCTGCCTTGGGACCCATTCAAAACTGCCAGTGCTATGCCTACTCAGTAAGCACTGGCAGTGCACACGAGTGGCTATGTGCTGCCTTCCAGATCCCAAACTAGGCACAACTCTTTCTTGTTCTTAGCAGGAGGGAGGGGAGGGGCTCTAGAAAGAATAGTCTAACCATTTCACTTCCACAGAGAAGGCAAAGATGACCATTTGGGGAGCCCGTGGAAGATACTCTGTGTGAGTCTCCTCTAGAAGAAGAGGAGCAGGGCAGACGAGCAGTGCGACTGTGGGCTCAGGATCTCTGGCAGGAGCTTAAGGTGAAGAATCGCCACAAACATGCCCAGAGCACACGCTAGGCCATGCTCTATAAATGAGACCTAGTCCTCAGCCCAGGGGAGCCTCCGGCATGGAAACTGCAGATAAGTACAACACACAGGACTCCGGGGCAGAAAGGGAAGCAGCCATGGCCCATGATAGGCCCTCGGAGGCTCTGCATAGGAGAAGTGCTGACTCATTGGAGGAGTAGGAGGAGTGTGGTGTTCATTTTAATTATCAACTTAGCACAACCTAGAATCATGGGGGAAGAGTCTCAGTGAAGGATGTCAGGCAGTGGCAAGTCTGTGGGCTGTGACAAGTCTGTTGGGAACTGTCTTTTTTTTTTTTTTTTTTTTTTTTTTTTTTTTTTTTTTTTTTTTTTTTTTTTTTTTTTTTTTTTTTTAGGTTTTTTTGAGGCAGAGTTTCTCTGTAGCTTTGGAGCCTGTCCTGGAATTAGCACTTGTAAGACCAGGCTGGCTTCAAACTCACAGAGATCTGACTGCCTCTACCTACCGAGCGCTGGGATTAAAGGCGTGTACCACCACCACCTGGCTTTTTTTTCCTTTCTTCTGCATATGGTGTTTTGCATGCATGGATGTCTGTGAACCACATGCACGCCTGGTGCCTGCAGAGCCAGAAGAGGGCATCACATCCTTTGGAACCGGTGTCACAGGCTGTTGTGAGCCACCAAACGGGAGATGGAGAATATTGAGTTATGAAGGTGAGTTCTCAGGTGTTTTAACAGGAAGGACACGACGCCAGGCACTCAGGTGAGAAAAAGACCTCCACTTAGCAAGATGAGCAGAGACGGTTGTGAAGCCCCTCTTCCCCCTCACTCTGTCTGTGCTGCTGTCCTGCCTCCCCCTGCATGGCCTTCCTCCGTATGGTCAAACTCAATCACAGGACCTGGAGGTTCCACCCCACAACCTCCTCAGACCCAATCATGATGAGCAACTAGAGTTAGACTCCCTGGCAGTCAGATCGATAGCCAGAGGGCCATGGTTAGGTAAAAATGTGGCAAACTTCCAAGGCGGCTTCTTCCTCACCCTCCTAACCTCAAACAAAAGCCTGGGATCTTAAGACAAAGGCTCTGTAGACCGTTTTCCCTGCCGGTAGGCCCCTGTTGCTGAACTGGCTCAACAGGTTCAAGGCCAGATCAGGACAAGGTACGCGACATTTGTGGGCCAATCGGCGCATCCTGTCTCTATCCGAAATTAGGTGATAAAGACCCTTCAGAGACTTAAATAATTACAGCCCTGAAAAAGAAACTGGATATTTGGCTCCATACCACCTCTGCTTTGAAGAAGGTCTTTCTCTCTCTCTCTCTCTCTCTCTCTCTCTGTGTGTGTGTGTGTGTGTGTGTGTGTGTGTGTGTGAGGGGCATGAGTGTTTCTGCATCCCCAATAATCACCTTCCTTCAACTGCTGATTCTGCTCACTGTGCTCAAGATTTCCCCACTGCTACCCACCCCCACTTGAGATTTTTCCTGCCTCTTGACCCTTTAACTGGCAGAGAGAACAAGCCTGATCAAGATCCGCTAGACCAGTGGTTCTCAACCGTTCTTCCCAACCCTGCGACCCTTTCATACAGTTCCTCATGTGGTGACCCCAACCATAAAATTATTCTCGTTGCTACTTCACAACTGTAATTTTCCTACAGTTATGGATCGTAATATAAATACCTGTATTTTCAAATGGTCTTAGGTGACCCCTGTGAAAGGGTAATTTGGCCCCAAAGGGGTAGAGACCTACAGGTTGGGAACCACTGTCTAAGTTCAACAGATGGGAACAACAACAAGCCCAGGTTTTTGTGGGCTATGGAAGGACAGATACAAGAGCACACGTGAATCCTAAACATAGAAGGGTTTGATTACAAGGCCTCATGCAGCTGCAAAGGAGGCTGGGAAACAGTCTCTGGTTGGATCACCAGTTGCAGGAGGGGGTTTGGGGAGACAGGGAGCAGCCTCTGACATAAGGAATAGCAGAATGGGAAGAACCGTTGAGAATGGAAGAGTCAGTGCCTAGGCTGGAAGGCTTTGACTGCAGCCTGAGGAAGAGTAGAGAAGCCAAGGCCCTGAGATGTTAGTGCTTGTTGGATCCTGATCCCATTATGAGAGAGTTCTCTCTCTTATCTCCTTCTGTCTCTGGGAATATTATGAAGAAAATCTGGAGTGCTGGCAGGCAAAGCTGCTATTCAAGTGAGAACTCTATCCGTTGAGCACTTTTATACAAAATCATACAGTTTTGTCTCATCGATGGAGAAGCTGAGGTTCAGAGCCCAAGTACCCACATTGCAAGCCGTAGACTGAATTAGAATTGCACAAGCAGCCTTTGCTACGAAACTGCAGCTCCTCCCACGGGAGGTGGGCTTTATCCTTGCCCCACTGACGACAGGCATGTTGGTGGACGGGTGTGACACGAGCAAGGTCTTCCGCGTGTACTGTGTGGTTGGGCTCAGGTGTGGGTACCCTAGTGACCATTCTGAAATGAGCACGCCCCAGGCAGGCGCTGTCCTTCCAGTCTGGAACCCGAACAGATCAAGTGCAGCAGAGGCAAGCCCAGTGTGCAGCCCTCCAGAGAAACACAGCTGACCCCCAGCTACAGCAGGACTCAGCTGCTGAAGACAGTCCACCAGCAGAGACCCATTGGCCAAATTCGCTGCCAGTCAATGAGTTTGCTGGGATTGGGCACGGCTGTTATCAAGTATCAGCACAGCAGTAGCTGCCTTATACGGTGGCAGTGCTGAGGTAACATATAGTAAAAATGGCAATCTTACTGAAAGCAATCTACAGATTCGATGCAATGCCCAGCAAAATCCCAGCAAAATTCTTCAAAGACCTTGAAAGAACGGTTCTCAACTTCATTTGGAAAAGCAAAAAACCCAGGATAGCCAAAACAATCCTGTGCAATAAAAGAACTTCTGGAGGCATCACATTCCCTGACTTCAAACTCTACTACAGAGCTACAGTACTGAAAACAGCCTGGTACTGGGATAAGAACAGACAAGAGGACCAATGGAACCAAATAGAAGACCCAGATATCAATCCACACATCTTTGAACACCTGATATTTGATAAAGAAGTAAAAAAATATCAAATGGAAAAAAGAAAGCATATTTAACAAGTGGTGCTGGCATAACTGGATATCAACATGTAGAAAAATGAAAATAGACCCATATTTATCACCATGCACAAAACTCAAGTCCAAATGGATCAAAGGCCTCAACATAAAGCCAGCCACAATGAACCTTATAGAAGAGAAAGTGGGAAGTACACTTGAACGCATTGACACAGGGAACCACTTCCCAAATAGAACCCCAGCAGCACAGACACTGAGAGAAACAATTAAGAAATGGGACCTCATGAAACTGAAAAGCTCTGTAAAGCAAAGGACAGGGTCAACCAGACAAAACGATAGCCTAGAGAATGGGAAAAGATCTTCACTAACCCCACATCGGAAAGAGGTCTGATCTCCAAAATATACAAAGAACTCAAGAAACTGGACGCCAAAAGATCTCATAATCCAATAAAAAAAATGGAGTACAGACCTAAACAGAGAACTCTCAACAGAGGAATCTAAAATGGCTGAAAGACACTTAAGGAAATGTTCAACATCCTTAGTCATCAGAGAAATGCAAATCAAAACAACTCTGAGATTCCACCTTATACCTGCAAGAATGGCCAAGATCAAAAACACTGATGACAACTTATGCTGGAGAGGTTGTGGGAAAAAGGGAACACTTTTGCATTGCTGGTGGGAATGGAAGGTGGTACAATCCCTTTGGATGTCAGTGTGGCGATTTCTCAGAAAATTAGGAAACAACCTTCCTCAAGACCCAATAATACCACTTTGGGGTATATATCCAAAGGATGCTCAATCGTGCCACAAGGACATGTGCTCAACTATGTTCATAGCAGCTTTGTTTGTCATAGCCAGAATCTGGAAACAACCTAAATGCCCCTTGATCGAAGAATGTATAAGAAATGTGGTACATTTACACAATGGAGTACTACACAGCAGAAAAAAATAATGACAGCTTGAATTTTGCAGGAAAATGGTTGGAGCTAGAAAACATTATTTTGAGTGAGGTAACCCAGACACAGAAAGACAATTATCACGTGTACTCACTCATAGGTGGTTTTTAAACATAAAGCAAAGAAAGCCAGCCTACAAACCACAATCCCAGAGAACTTAGACAACAATGCGGACACTAAGAAAGACTTACATAGATCTAATCTACATGGGAAGTAGAAAGAAGAAAAAGACAAGATCTCCTGAGTAAATTGGGAGCATGGGGACCTTGGGGGAGGACTGAAGGGGGGAAGGGAGAGGCAGGGAAGGGAGCAGAGAAAAATGTAGAGCTCAATAAATATCAAAAAAAAAAACAAAAACAAAAACAAACAAACAGAAATCCAGAGGTGTACAGTTTAGGGTAAATCAGGCTACATTCAACTTCAAGGACTAGGTTCCTTCTTGGTGCCTTTCGATGTTCAATAAATGGCTTTTACCTATTTCCAAAAAAAAAAAAAAGTCAAGAACAGCTGGCTGTCGTGATGCACGCCTTTAATTCCAGCACTTGAGAGGCAGAGGCAGGTGGATGTCTGTGAGTCTAAGGCCAACTTTATCTACAAAGAGTTCCAGGCCAGCCAGAGCCACACATTGAGATCCTCTTCCCCGAATAAAAATGACAAATGTTAGTTGCTTGCTTTATTCAGTGTTGCATAGTTTATTATATGGATGACACTTAGTCATCTCAGGGTTATTGGGGACATTTGGGCATACAGTCCCTGGGCTTCCAAGAGAGATATTCACTAGGCAAAGATAAACTTCAATAAAATGTGCTTCTCAGCGGTACCCAACATTTTAAAGCTCATGTTTACCCATCTATGATCTCATTAAGCCAAGCAAAGACCGGTGCAGAAGACAGCATGACACTCATCCTACAGCGGAGTGACGGGCTCAGAAAGGCTAAAGGTTCTGCCCAGGATCACACAGAGGACAAGTTGATAGGATCTGAATGCTGTCTGCTTACCCTCAGGTCCATGGCTTCTAATCACAAGAGCTGAATATTAGTGTCTGGCCCACCTGCTTCCCCTGCCTCACTCCTGTAGCACAGGGGCACCTGAGGAGGA